>JARHVA010004299.1:215000-240000 GCA_037957365.1 Torreya grandis
TAAAAATCCCTGAAGCAACTCCATATATCATCAGTAGCTATAGATTTCCATATGAAGTAGCTTCTAAGATCATTAGTAGATTTGGAGTCCCATATAAACCATATCCAAGTTTCCTTAGTTGATTTTGAGATATATGAATAAATGACACAAGAATATCCAAAGCATACAATCAACCTTGCAACAATCAAAAATAGGTTGTGTATTTTTATGTTAATTTATTTTTTATTTTGGCAAGTAAAGATGGAAGACTAAAATGGATAGGTTATGAAAACAATGAAAAAAATCATAAATAACATTTATAAACCTTCATTTGATTACATGTTTGGGTTAATATAAAAAAATAATCCATTTAAAAAGATAATCATCTTGATTTAAGTCTATATGCAAAAGTTATGTTCATTTGAAGCTAGCTTTGGAGATATCCATCCTAGTCTGAAGATGACTAGTCCTAGCTCTAGAGATGTAGAGTCTAGATTTGAAGAAGCATCTAATTAGATATAAATATGCCCAAAATTTATTTCATGGTCTAGTATACCAAATAAATAATGAGAGAATGTTTTGGGATAAGTTTTATATGTATATGTGTGTGTATATATATATATATATATATATATATATATATATATATATATATAATTCCAAAAAAGAAAACAATAGAAATCAGATCCATAAATCTGTAGGTTCAATAACATGAATAAAAGAGATCTAGAGATGATTTCTACCTATTTTGATAAACTATTTATAGAAAATTTATTTATAATATTTATAAAATTAGGTATTTCTAAAGAAGGAAATATATTTATAGTATTTAAACTACTATGAATATCTCAAACTTAAATTTGTTGTAGGAAATTGAAAATTACCAATATTGTGGTTGATTATCTCCAAAAAAAATATAAGTTGTTGAAAATAAAAATAAGAACCTATATTGTTTCCAACAAACTAGAATATAATGTCTTTGTGAATCTATAATTTACCATTATTATATCCTTAAATAATGGAGATTGTTGTTATTCTAAATTTTTTTGTAAGAACTAAATTTGTTAAATTTCTATTCTATAATCATAATTAGTTTCAAAACTAATCTATTAGGTTGTTAATATTTGGAAATCAGTTCTAAAACTAAATTGTTAAGTTTTTATTCTTAAACACGAAGTTTTTGAAGGAATTATATTATAAATAGAACGTTTTAATTCATAATTATTATTAGAAGAAAGTAGATAAATAACTATAAAATTTGAATAAAACAAGATTAAATAAAGGATTTGAGCATTTCTAAAGTTTTTTGTTTTTAATCCTTTTTATAAGGGAAGAGAAAGGGATTACTCAACCCAAGGAAGAATGTTAGTTTATATTTATGTTTTCTATATTATATTCATTTATATTTTGTTCTACTTTATGAATATTTATTTTATATTTAGATTTTCATCTAACTTGAAAAATAAATAGATCCATATACCACAAACTATTTAGTTTCCTCTTATGCAATGTGTGTTTCAATTCCTACAATTTCAATTTTGTAAGTGTGTTTAATTTTCAATAATTATGTTTAATTTCTTAAAAGTGTGTTTAATTTTCAACAATTGTGTTTACTTTCCTACAAGTGTGTTTAATTATAAAATTTCAATTCATGAAAGTGTGTTGTTAATGAAAAACTAATACCTAAATGTATTATGTACCCAATTGCATATAGTCTTTAGACACCAACCTTGATTTGATATGACAATAATTGAATTCAGTTGATTGAATGAAAATCTTTGATGACACTTATAACTAACTTGATTAAATAGGCATTGGCATCATATCCTTTTGGTAAATTTTGACTAATATTAACCACCATAGGAGGAAGGAGAGATATGAGGTGACACTTGTTCAGGTCAAAATACCCCCATTTTTGAAATTTGGGACCCTTGAGATACTTTGAACCTTAACCCTAAAACCATGGCATGTTTTGAACATTATCAAAATTTTAAGATCATACATTTTGATAAAATGGGCTTACTAGTTTATGGTTTTTCTTCAAGCTTACCTAATGTTACTAATAATTGGTCTTCATGTCTTATAGTTACAAGTTTCATGGAACTCTTGTTGATGGATCATGATTATAGTTTATAGATTAACTCTATTCGGGCTTCATTTTCTGAAATTTCTCCCTTAGAAAACCCTAGCTCAAGCCCTTGGTTCAATTTCACATTTGGTGGGAATAAATTGGGAGGAACATTTCAAATTACTTTGGTCTTAAGTTTAATTTTCATGTTAAGGCTTAGTCATATTTATTTACATGGCCAAACCTTAACTTAAAAGTCTTACATGGTCCCTTTAATTTTCCCTCTTTGTTTCTTGTATTTCTAATTGAGTCTAATAGTTATGTTGGTAGGATCCTTTTATTTATAGCATGGTCCCCTTTATTACTTATTTAGCCTAAAGCCTTAACATTAAGGCCCTATTGTTATTTATTAACATGAATAATACTTTAATCTTAATGTTTTAGCCAAAGTCTTATTTCATCATAGGTCTTAACTTAAAAACATTGCTCCTTTGTAGATCTGATGATCCATGCTTCATCATGGATTTTAATCAAATAGAGAAAATACAACATTAAAAATTTAAGGGCTCATGAATCTCTATGAAGTTTCCATGTAGTACTCCCACATGAAAAGTTTAATATAAAAAGGTCCTACATATTAAATGGAACCAGTGGTGTGTGACGGCTTGGATCATGATCAGACAACTCTCCCTTCATCACAACTTTTAATTTGATAGAGCAAATTGAATCTAAGATCCCAAAAATCCCCATGGAGTCACCACATGAAGCTCTTACATTAAAAGGCAAGAATTTGATGAGCTTAAATTTGATGTTCACATAACCTTTATTTTACATCTATGAGGTCATCATTGATGTCCACATGACTGTCAACTTTAATCCTACCAAAACTAAAAACTTCACTATCTTAAATTTGATGTTCTCACAAACATCAAATGTCCACAAGGCTATATTTGACATCTACAAGGCCATATTTGACATCCATGAGGCTATTAAATTAGAGATATTAAAATATATTACTTAGACAAATGGAGCATGTGTTTCTATCATTTGAAGGGGCCACGTTGATATTATGCTTTAAAAACATAGCATAAAATGCTTTAACCTAAGTCTTTTCATGATTATTAATATGAAATAGACTTAAAAAAACATTTTAGCCTAATTCCTATCTATGGCTATGTACTAGTTAAGGTTTGTGCATCTTGTAGAATCTGATGGTCTATGTTTCATCATGGGGGATGATCCAATGTTGTAAAATTACTAGTGAATTTTCATTAAAGCTTCAAGAGCCCACAAGTTTAACACTTGGTAAATTCTCATTTGATATGTGACTGATATAGGATACAAATCTCATAAATCCCATAAAGGTGCCAAGTGGCACAACCATAGGGCTCAACATAAAGGTGGCCAATGACATATAAGGACCTAGATCATGATCAATGGCCTAGATTTATGCTTAGATCTTGATCAAATGAAATGAAGTAAAATGGAAATTTAAATAACAATTGCTAGTGATTCAAAGGCATCTATGAAAAATGCCAAGAAAATTGATAGATAGATGTCAAATAAGTACCATGCAAGCACAAAGAAACTAAAGTGAAGATGTTGTATGATAAAAAATACAAACATATAAAGGAAAAGGTCAAAATCAAATTTGAGGCATGTATGAGCTGAATTCCAAGTAAGCCATCACCATTAAAGCTTTAGGAGAGCCACAAACTTGCATAAAAGCCTTAATTTGAGCCCAAATTGATCACAATTAAGATAAAATAGAGTCTAATTTCAATTTGAACACAAAATAATTGACCCAAAGACCATTTGGAATATAAAAATAAGCAATTTACAAGATTTAGAAGTCATGGTAACTCAAAGGCAAAAATATAGGGAAGAGATAGAGTTATATTTGTCTACAAACAATGAAGGGAGGGTCTTCAAGGACATAGAATTTGACACTACAACATTTAACATAGGAAATAGGAAATGGTTTTATCTCTTTTGTACCATTGAAAAGATTTAAGACATCACTAAGAAAGGGTAGAAGATTTCCACCATGACCAGAAGGTACTAAAACCTAGTTGCAGTTTAGATGGCCAGTCTCCACCATGCAATTGTGAAATTAGAGGTAATACACTGTATCAACTTCCTTGATCCCATTTTTAAGGAATGTAGGATTGATCAAGGTTGGATTATTCATGAAAGGACCTTTAAAATAATTACATTCATTTCCCTATTATCCTTTGAGAGTTATTACAATATTCTAAAACCCCAAGTGGATTTTCCCACTATTAAGGAATGGATTAGCAAGAATGATCTAGACACCATCCTTAGGCCATGGTTTCCCTAAGGGAGCCATGTGATTTGAGACCCTACTGGCAACATCCCAATTGACCAATTCAAAGAGGGTGTTAGGGTAATCATGACTCTATTAAATAGAATATTTGGAGCCCCTTCAACCAGTTATGTAAAAATGAGTTGGTTGTCTTGCATCTAATTTATGATAGAGAAAAGGCTCACTCCTTAAATTATGGAGTTGATCAACATATATCTAGAAAGATAATTTAGAGCCATTAAGAAGAATACTATTACTCAATTTTTCATGATGTCTTATCTATTGGATTCCTTACTAGCCTCCACATAGATCCCTAATATCAAAAATTGGTCACCTAAGGGTAGATTTACAGTCTCTCACCACTATTCATAGCTACAAATTTAAATATGGGCATAAAATCCAATTGATCTATGATTGTGTGTAACCAGCCTTGCTAGAAGCCATGACAGGGATCCTTATGCCTAGGGTAAGTACTTTAACTAAAAAATATGTGGAGCTAATGGGAGACATCTGGTTTTATCCAGATTGTATAGTGATCAAAATTGAAGGGATTTTGATCCAACCTTATAAATTGCTTGTCTATGTTCCCATCAAGCTAGTAGATCAAGAGATTACATGCTGACTTCTTAACAATGTAGACAGAGTGTGAGAAAACAAGAGGAAAGGCCTCCTCCATCCTTTCCCTTTGACCATTGGTATAAATATGCTATATAATTGGGATCAAGTGAATACTATGGGTAGGCATATGGATTATTTCAAATTTTAACTTGATGAACTAAAGATTTGGGACCCTAGTGACATGGTTTGTACACACTTGAAATCCAAATGCTTTCCCAAGCTAGTGTATGTGCACTAATTCGATGTCCATGACACCATATTTATCAAAGAAAATAATTTTAAATAAATATTGGCTATGCTCAATGGAAATAACATTATCCTTGATCATAGACTGATTAGCACTGAGAATCCCCCTAGAGACATATGGAAAATGGAACCTTTTAAATACCATTTAATACCTATACCTTCAAGGCCCCCTTAAGAGTAGCTACAAATAGAAGGGTAGTATCCCTAAGCATAGATTACATAAGGTCCTAGTAAATATATGATGGAAGAGAGACTTGGTGAGGGCCCATCATCCTTAGTCCCTCCCTAAAGACTAGAGTCTCCAGTGGAATACTTAGACATGATTTCCTTGGACCTAAATGAAATAGTGGAGGATGCCCTCAAGGTTCCTACTAAGGCATATAGCTCTAATGAAGAGGAAGCACAAGTTGAATAAGCACAAGTCCAAATATAAGAGGATGAAAAAGGGAACAAAGTTGCCCTGGACCTAGTCTGAGTGGTACCATTGAAGAAGAGAAAACTAGAATTGGTTATTGTCCCAATTGGATAAAAAAAGCAAAAGTTGAATTTCACACACCCCACAAGTGAAATTAACTTATTCAGTGATGAGTACTACATCTATCAACCAATCATCCCTGATTAGTTCATTTATATAAAAATGTATAAAATCCCCACCTAGAACCACTCATGGGCCTTGACTAAAATTGTTAACATCGATGTGCATGATAATATCAAGCCATGGGTAAGGGCTTTGATGAAGGAGGAGGAAGAAATAAGAATAATGGCTATGATAGGGTCAGATAACAAGTATATAGATAATATAAGAGTATCAAGTAGTGCCTAAATAGAGGCTCCTATAATACTAAAGTATACTAAATCAACTACAACTATGCAATTCAATCCAGAGATAGTTGGATTAGAGAGAGTGATAACTAGAAAAGCCATGGTGGATATTGAAGAGTTCACATTCCAAGAGGTTGAGCCATTTGCAGTCTTAACACTAATTGGAGGAAAATATCCTAGTGAACTACCCATCCATGAGGAGGACATTAAAATCCTATCTAAGGCTTATTTATCTTAGGTTAGATCAGGCATTAGGGTTATGAAGTAAGGAATATTCAACCTAGAGAAGGAAAATGAGGATTTAAAGACACAAGCCATCTTACCAATGCCTGAGGTGATGATCAAATTATTGGATGGATTCTTATATGATATGTTTGAGTCCTTAAAATAAATAAAACAAAGGCATAGTACATTAGCATAGTATAACATAGTGGCCAAGAGTCTAATATCACAATGGCAAGCTTCACAAGATAAAATAATAGTGTTAATCAACATCAGGATTGGAAGGTAGATTCTTGGGTTTAAATAAATTAGTATTGGACATTTGAGTACAATTATAGGAATTTTCATAAGAAGATCTAAAGTTTTATTGCATGATCACAATAGCTAGAGAGACTCCTGAAGGATGATGAGAAGTTAATGGAAAATATTATAAAACTCCTGGGGACCATGCCAACTAACCTTACATAACCCACTATCTTAGGAATCATCAAGGACGATGAATTAAAAAAAAGGGCTACCTTGGTAACCCAAGAATTAAAAGTTAAAAATTTAAGTCCAATCTAGAGAAGACAATAGTAGGATCATAAATATGATCCTTAATACAGGAAAAAGGATAACTGAGGCTAGAAGCATCAAAGAAGCTATGGCTAGGATTCATAGGGAATTTAATGAGCTTAATGACAAAGAGGAAGAGTGTCTCTTGAAAATGGTTGTGGACTTAGAGTTGGTTAGTGAACAAAACTAGAAGGTTATGAACATCCTTCAACAATAGTAAAAAAGTTATCAAGCACATGGCCCACCAACCATCTAATTAATATTCCATTTTGTAAAATCTTTGTAATATTTTTAAAGAGGAATATTCTTTTGTAAAGGCATATGCTAGTTTGCTAGAAAATTTGCCTCCAGTTTAGTTTAGTTTGGAAAATCAAATGTATTCTAGAACTTTGTATCATGTAACTAATTATTATACATTTGTATCATGTAACTAATTGGTATATTATCTTATCCTCTTATAAAAGGTAGTATTACCATTTTGTAAGGGGAGAGAACTTTTAGAAAAAATTGTATACTTTGAGAATTTAATACAATCAAGGAATTTTGAAAAGATTGTCCAAATTTGTGTGTCAATTGTTACATGGGTTTTCTCTCAATTCCTAGTCTTAAGTCTTAAATTTGAATAGTTTCTACGAATGATAAGTTACGTCTTTGATTACAGGGTTGTTAATTTGTGCTTATGCTAGAATAGTTGAATGATCTTGAGTTTACTTCATTTTATTTTCTCTACATTAGAATTTTTTAATGTTATTTGAGTGTGGTAGCAAATCTTTAAAGTAAATTTGATTCTTACTTATACTTCTTTATATAATCCTTGGAGGTTTTCCTAATGTGTAGTGAGATTTGAGCTTTTTATATTTTGTACCATATACTAGTTAAGTGCATCCTTAGTTGTAATTGAAACTTTGTCATAATGTTTTAGGCTAAGATCAATAATCACTTATTTTCATTATGCCTTACCCTTCTCTTTTGCTTATTTTTTAACCAGATCACTTTAGTTTATATTACATTATAAATATCCATTTATATTAGTTTATAGTTTAACATTTTATCATAATTCACTAGTATTAGCATACATACACTTTGTAAATATTTGGTCCATGATGACTCCCAACCATCAATTAATATAAATTTTATGGAATAATTAAACATTTTTCTATCACTATTTCACCATAGGTAATATAAGTTGCCAAAACCTACTACTCATGATCTAAATTCCCAAAATTCTAAAATAAGAAGTGTTGTTTGAACACTAAGGACACCTATGATACATTCAGAGGCATCAACAAGTCTTGTTGGTGCCAGAAGCAGGGCCTCTTTGTGAATTTGATATAATCTTTGCTAATCTTAGTGTGTTGATCTAAGATTGATGTTATCTTTGCACTTTTTCATAGTTATTTGCTTAGAAGCATAAATGTCATTGATATTTTTTGTCTTTGACCCATCTTTGTGCTTCCTTTAGACAAAGATCATATTTCTTTGAAGTTTGATGCTTAACTTTGGTAAAGATGGCTTAAGATTTGAAAATCCATAGTAGTTGAGGTTAGAATAGCTTATTTATATCAAATATTGGTATATTTTTCATATGTATGGGTTTAGTTGAGCTTAGACTTATAAATATTGACCATATTTGCATGATTAGACATAACTTTGAGATAGCTTAGACAAAGATTATTGTCCTTTAATATTATTTATATAAGTGTTTACAAAATTAGCTTAATGTGTATGTTTAATCCTTGTTATTTATAAATATTAATTGAAACATCATATTTCAAATAAGATCTTCAATATTCAAGCTATAATTATGAAGGATCTAAATAAGATCACATTCATGAACAAGATCACATTCAAAAACAAGAGAACTTTTTCTTGAGATCGAAGTCCATAGAAGAACCAGGTGAGATAAAGGTATGTGTAGACATTAAAAATCTTTGCTAACCTCACCTCTTTAAGGTACCCTTACCTTTGAACTTCATCCATGTATGGCTTGGTTGGGATATTCTTAAATTAACATGCTAGATGTGGTATATGATCTCCTATGTAACCTTAAAAAATACTTACCAACATTTAGTCCAACTAGTATTGTAACTATTGAAGAGCACATTAAATCTTTCAAAGTTTCTTTAAGGTTGTTAAATGTTATACATGAAGATGTAGCATAAATATTTTTCCTTTAATTTTAAATATGTTTCATATGAATGGTTTCTCAATTTTCTTAACAATTATATTACTAGCTAGGATGTTTTCACTAATGTTTTCATAAAGCAATTTGGCAAAATTATTAGTCCATGTGTCATATACCACCATTTCACCACCTTCAAGAGGGATGAAAGAAAGACCATAAGGTCCTTTAATGCTAGGTTCTATAAAATATATATTAGGATCATATAACCTTATAAACCTAATGAGATTTTAGCTCTAGAAATATACAAGGATGTACTGGATCCTATGACTTCTATATTTCTAAAAAGGTCTCTTCTAGATATAACTTCATTAGCTAAATCTTATTTTAAAGTAGTGATCATTAATAATCAAATGCATCCCCAAGGATAAATGGCCTACTATATCCCAAATATCAATTCACATTTACCCATTCTAAACATCTTCCCCAACAATCAGAATGTTCCATCCTTGAATCAAATCCTAAATTTGAATAAATTGCCTTTGTGTCATGTTACTCCCAATCAAAATTTAAGATTCTTGAGTTATCCTATTGCTAATGGATTCAATGAAAATGATCAAATATATTTCGTACCAGATATTGGTACTAGCAATAAATAGGTACACAATTCTGTAACTCCCAATAATGAGAATGAATATATTCTAAAAATGGTGTAAAAGTTAAGCATTGATTTCCTTTAGCTGTAAAAACAAGTTGGCAATAATGGAGAGAGTTATAGTATGAACTTCTCCTTTTAAAGGTTTAATAGGCCTACTAATAGGTTTTAGAATGATAGTTTCCACAATAATAAGAATAATGAACCATCTTCTAAAAAGAGGACTATGGATATTAATCTTATTGATATTACTTTCCCTGATTATTGTAGAGTGCATTGTACAAGCAAACATGGTGAGATTGATTGAATTGTGTCTTGTAAGGATTTTGAATATTTTCAATAATAGTTAGACAAATTTGAAGTGGTCCTTAATAAGGATAGTGGTGTAGGTACTTTAGGGTCCAAGCTTCCTGATCAAACTTTCATGGTAGAGACTTTTGATTTCCCTTTCAAGAGGACAATAAACTTGATAATGTCTCTGAGGAAATCTAGGCCTTCCAAAAATTCCTAAAGAAGACTTATACTTTGAGGAATAGAGAGAATAGGTATCCCTGACTGCCTTAATGCCTATAAATAACTTTATAACTCTTCTAGACACTTATTCAAGCAATGATCCAAAATCACCCAAAGGGAGTACCTCTAATCATAATGTTGATGTTCCTAGTTATTAAAATAAGACTAGTTATAATATTGTTGATGACATGAAAAAGATAAAATCTAACATCACATTGCATTAATTCACATAGATCATAGAACAAAGGGACCTATTGTTGGAATCATTGTCAAAGAAATCTAACAAACCACCCAAAGCTGACAATGTCAATATGGCTATGCACAAAGCTAAGGTAGAATCTCCTTCTTTCTTGCTCACAGTCAGGATATTCAGTAAGAATTTGCAAAATTATTTATTATATTCTAGTACATCCAACAATATCATACCAGTAGGTATTTACAAACAACTTAGTTTTAAACCTATTAAAGCTGATAGAGTTGTTACTTAATTAGATAAATCTAGAGTTAAGGTGATTGGGGAATCATTAAATGTTCATCTACAATTGGCCTCTAAGCCTAGAGTAAAATAGTTTATTGATATCCAAGTTGTTAACATTCCTAATTTTTATGGAATCTTATAAATAAATGAATGGACCAAATCTCTGAATGGCTACATGTCCATGAATTGTTCACATTTGTGTCTGCCTTGAAAAGGAGTTCCAAACTAGATCAAGGTTGAAAGAGAGTTGAAGATGAAGCACATGATCACTGAGTATAATGTTGTGAATTAAAGGGTCAACATAATTGACTCAGAATTAGGTATTTTTACCTTAAATACTAAAAAATTATGTGATCCTAAGAGTACTCACATTATTCTTGGGCTTTGGAAGCTACATTTTGATGGTGCTAGGTGTAAGCCTAGATCTGGAGTAGGAATTGTTCTAACTAACCCTACTGGTAAGAAATACCATGTTTCATATAGGATTAAGTTTCCTTGTACTAATAACCTTACTGATTATGAGGCCCTCATTTTAGGTTTATAATTTTCTATAAAAAATAAAGTCAAAGAACTACTAGTCTATGGTGATTCAGAACTAGTAGTCTACGAGGTAAGAAGCAAATACCAATGCACACTATCATACCTTAAGAGATATAAGTTTAGGGTCTAGGATAAGATTGACTCTTATGATTCCTTTAACATTCTCTCCATCCCTAGAGAGGAGAAACAAGTTTTTGATGAGTTGGTAACTATTGCAACCAACCTCATACCTAACCAAGACTCACCTAATTTTAGCATTAAGCTTATACCTTGTCCCTCAATCTCAGATAATGTGAATCATTTTCAATGATATGGTGATGACAAACATATCTTGGATTTCATGATCAATTTTTGAGAATTTGAAGCTCATGTCATTGATGAGGCTGATGAAGGTACTTTTAGAGAAGGCAAATTTGATGGTAAAGTCATTCTATTGAATGATAATAAGATCTATAATGGGATGATTACATTTGAGAGGTTATTTGATTAAGAAAAGTTGGTTGAGGTTTTTAATATTCCCAAAGTAAGTGGGAAGGATTATAATGTAGTTTATCTTGGCCCTCAAGATCAACCTTAATTGGTTAACATTAGAAAATCCTGCACTAACATTGAGAATAATAAGGCTAAAGAGCTACTAACCAAGTATAAGTATGTCATAGCTTGGTCTTATGATGAGTTAAAGATATTTTATCTAAAATTCATCACCCACAATATATCCCTTAAATAAAGTTGTAAAGCCTTTAAGAAAAATAAAATACCTATGAACCTTATATTAGAACCAATGATATTCAAAGAAGTTAAGAGATTGATAGATGATAAAATTGTGTTTCCCATCAGGCATTCTACCTGGGTGGCCAATTTGGTGCTAGTTAGAAATAATAATGGTGAGAATAGGCTATGCATTAAATTTAGAAATTTTAACAAAGCATCTAAAAATAATAACTATCCTCTTCCCTCTCTTGACTAGGTGATACAAGTTGTTTTAGGATCAACCATGACATCTTTTCTTAATGGTTTTTTGGGCTATAACCAGGTGTTGGTGGATAAAAAATACATGATGAAGATATATTTCATAATTAAATGGGGAACCTTCACCTAAAAAAGAATGCCTTTTGGGATAATAAATGTAGGAGATACTTTTCAAAATGCCATGTACCATGTCTTACAAGGTCTAATTGTTAAATGTATCATTATATACATGGATGACCTAACCATTTTTTATAAAAATAAGCAAGATTAATTTATGTATTTATAAAAATTATTTTAGAGATTTAGTAGGTATGTAATCTCCTTTAATGCCAAAAAAAACATCTTTTGTCTTATTGAAGTTAAATTGTTGGGTCGTGTCATAACTAAATATGGGATCTCCATAGATCTTAAAAGAGTGGAAGTTATATCTAAGATAGAGCCTCCAAATAGTATAAAAGAGTTAAAATCATATTTTGGTAAGATAAACTTTGTAATAAATTTAACTTTTGGCTTTGCAAAAATTATCAAGCCATTGAATGACATGCTAAATAAGGATGCCTAGGTCTCATAGAATGATGAATCCAAGAAGGCATTCAATGACATCAAAGAAGAAATTAACCAAGCTCCAATATTGATAAGTCCTAACTTTTCAAAATAATTATATCTCTATTCTTTTGAATGTAACCATACTATGGCTATAGTTTTAACTCAGATGGTTGATGGGTGTGATCATTCAATATATTTCATGAGTACTAAATTTAAGAATGTTGGATTGAATTATTCATTAATTGATAAACAATCATATGTATTAGCTAAGTTAGTGAATAAATTTAGGCACTATATCCATAGAAATAAGGTGCATGCTATTCTACCCGACCCTTCCATAAAACTCATGCTGACCCAGAATGAGCTTGGAGAATGTAGAGGTAAATGGATGTTAGTTTTGAAAGAATATGACATAGAAATGAAAAATATAAATCTAGTAAGGTATCAAGGTCTGATTTAAATGATTATTAATACCAGCCCTAAGCTAAGTATTATGCAAGTTGATCTTAAAAAATTTCAAGATAGTGAGTGGTATGCTTCCATCACTAATTTCCTAACTAATGGTACTTGTCTTATAGGACTAACTAGGGAGAAAAAAAAGGCCCTTGAGCTCAAGGTGACCCATTATCTGATCAAAGATGAGGTTTTATATAAGAATAAATTTGAAGGGATATACCAAAGATGTGTCTCAAAAAAAGAGGCTACCTAAATCATGAGCACATTCTATGATAAATTTGGTAATAGGCACCCATCTAAGAAGACTACAACCCACATGATCCTCAGAGCTAAATATTATTGGCCAACTATGTTCAAATATGCTCATAGGCATCTAAGGGAATGTCACTCATGCCAAATATTTAGCACCAAAGAGCCTAAGGTAGTAATCCCTTTAAAAATAATCATGTTTAATAGACCATTTGCACAATGGTAGTTGGAATTTGTAGGGGTAACAACCCTAATTCATTATAAGGTCATAAGTATATCATGACTACCATAGATTATTCCACAAGGTGGACTAAAGCTATCACCACCAAACAATGTTGGACTTAAAAAGTGATCAATTTTTTGGAGGAGAACATAGGTACTAGATTTATAACTCTAGTGTCTTTGGTGTGTGATAATGGATCTGAATTTATATCCATAGAGATGATAGAATAGGTGTATAATAATGGCATTTATCTCAAGTTGTCATCCAAATATTACCCCCAAGGAAATGGAGTGTTTGAGTCTACCAATAAAAACTTAATGAAAGCAGTCAAGAAGTCTACTATAGACAATCCTATGACTTGGAATAATCTTCTCAAGCATTCCATATGGGAAGATAGGATAAATATCAAGAAAACCTTAAAGGCATCACCATTTCTATTGGCATATGGCTAAGAGCCAATCTTCCCTATCACTCTTAAGCTAGTTATGTACAAATTCATTCAAGAGTATGTGAAAGAAGACCATGAGCTTGAAAATTCAAGGTTTTTAGACATAATACATATGGAATATGCATGGGAAGAAGCCTTTGATAATTTTAGTAGACATCAAACCATGGTGAAGAGGTGGTTTGACAAAATATCAAATGTCGTGTATAAACAAAGGGACTTAGTTTTCCTTTGGGATAAAGAATCTAAGCTTGATGGAAATCATGGAAAGTCCACACATCTATGGATTGGCCCCTATCTATTATAGACACATTAGGAGAAAACACCTTTAGACTCAAAGACATATAAGGAGCAGAGTTCACACTACCCACCAATGGGTAGTACCTAAATCATTACTTCTCTATTGCTTTTCTTGAGGTCTTTATGGAGTAACTTTATAAAATGGTTAGACTTAGTGTAGGTAGGCTAATTAGTTTCTTTAAGTTATTTTACTCATGTCCCTTGTTTGTATATAAGTATGCATATATCTATTTGTTTCATTTTGTTTCTTCAATTTCTATGTTTTGTTGTGTGTTTGCTTTTATTTCCTTGTTCCTTGTTTTTAGTAAGTCATTTTGGACACTACTAAGCTCAAATTCTATTTATCTTTCTTGAAACTCCAAAGTTAAGGAATGTGGGTATGAACTTGATACATATACTAACCATGGGTTTGAAATGTGATCCTAATGTTGTGATTTGAAGAAACTGGTAAATACCAATAGAAGAGGCCAACTACTCCATGAGAGACTAAACATTTTCTTGACCTAAATTTGGTTTTAAGAATAATTTCACTTATAAGATAAAGCTTAATTTGTTTAGGCATAATCATGCCTAAACTTAATAAATATCCTTTCCTAGGATAATGGTTACAACCATAAGTGATTTTTTGAGGATCAAACACTTGACTAAATCCTTAAAATTAGCTACCTTTGTTCCCAACCTTGTTGAGATCATAAACGATCTAAAAATACATAAAAATAACAATGTAATGCAAAATCAAAAACTTTTTGAGCATAGGTGATTCTAGTAATCTCCATCAGGGCTATGGATGCTTAGCTAGCAGTGGAAGAAGGATATGAGTGGATCCAAAGGCATCTCTATCAGGGCTATGGATACTTGGATGGAAATAGATTAATGCCCAAGCCTTCCTTGAACTAGAAGCATGGCTCTTAATGAATATCTAAACATGTTCCAAGTCTATGTTAATGATTAAAGATATCAAACCTAAAAGTTGCCCCCTAAATCCCATGGAAACTAGTAAGTGGAATCAAATCACACACACAACATGGCTATGTCTTAATGTTTGATCCCAATTATACAAGTTCAAGGTTTGTTTCAACCTTAAAATGATCTAGATAATGGCATTGATCTATTTCAGTGGATGACTTAGTTGTTTATCCAAACCAGAGTCTCTAAGTTCTAACTTATCATTATGTTTCTCCTAGAAGTCACCATTTATTGAGGTTCACATACCCCCATTTATGAATATTTGGACCCTATAGATAATTTTAACCTTAAACCTAAAATCATGGCATGTTTTGAACATTATTAGAATTTGAAGATTATCTAATTTGATAAAATTGGCTTACTAGTGTATGGTTTTGCTTTGGGCTTGCTTAATTTTGCTAATAATTGGTCTTCATGTCTTATAGTTACATTTTTCATGGAGATATTTCTAATGGATCATGATTAGAGTTTTTAGAATAAGTCTATTTAGGCTTCATTTTTTGAAATCTCTCCCTCAAAAAACCCTAGCTCAAGCTCTTGGTTCAAATTTACATTTGGCAGGAACATTTCAAATTACTTTGGACTTAAGTTTAATTTTCATGTTAAGGCTTAGTCATATTTATTAATATTACCAAACCTTAACTTTAATGTCCTCCTTGGTCCCTTTTATGTTTCCTCTTTATTTCTTATATTTCTAAATGAGTCTAATATTCATGTTGGCAAGATCTTTTTATTTCTAATGTGGTCCCCTTTATTACTTATTTAGCCTAAAGACTTAATTTTAAGGCCCCATTCATGTGATTAACATGAATGATAACTTAATATTAATGATTTATCCTAAACATTATTTCATCCTAGATATTAAATTAAAAACCTTTCTCATTTATAGATCTGATGGTTCACATTTCATCATAGCTTTTGGATGGAGCAAATCCAACATTAAAAATTCAAAGGCTCATGAAGCTAAATGGATTCACCATGTGGCACTCTTGTATGCAAATTTTGATAGAAAAAGGTATTATATATTAAATCAAACCAATGGTGTGTGACTACTCAAATCATATTCACATGGCTCTTGCTTCATCACAACTTTTAATTTGATGGCGTAAATTGAATCTTAGATCCCAAGAAGCCCCACTAAAGAACCACATGGTACTCCCACATTAAAATTTAGAAATTTTATGAGCTTAAATTTGAGATTTTCATGACCTTCATTTGACATCCATAAGGTCATCATTAACATCTACATGACCATCAAGTTTAAGTCCACCAAAACTAGAAAATTCACTAGTTTAAATTTGATGTTCTTGTGAAAGTCATTTGATGTTTGTGAAGCCATATTTTATGTCTAAAAGGACATTAAATTCAATATATTTTAATATTTTACTTAGATAAATGTATCATGTGTTTCTATCATTAAAAGGGGACACTTTGATATTATGCTTTAAAAACATAGAATAAAATGCTATAACCTAAGTCTTTTCATGTTTATTAATTTAAAATAGACTTAGCTAAAAACATTTTAGCCTAAGTAATTTTTATTTTCATGCACTAATTAAGTTCATGAATCTTTTAGGATTCAATGGTCCATGCTTCATCACAAGGGATGATCCAATGGCACAAAATAACAGCTAACTTTTTAATGGATCTCTAAGAGCCTACAAGCTCGACACATTATAGATGTTCATTTAATATGTGATTGGTATAGGATACAAAGATTAGAAAACCCATGGAGGTGCCAAGTGACACAATAATAGGTCTCGACATAAAGATGTCCAATGACATACGATGACTTGGATCATGATCAATGGCCTAAGTTGATCCTTAGATATTAACTGAATGACTTGAAGCAAAAAGTAATTTTAAATACTAACATCTAGTGATTCAAAGACATTTATGAAAAATGTAATGAAAATTGATAGATATATGCCAAATAATAACTGTGCAAGCACAAATCAATAAAATTTAAGATCTTGTGTGCTCAAAAATGCAAACATATAAAGGTAAAGCTCAAAATCAAATCTGAGGCACATATGATCCAAAGTCCAAGTAAGCCATCATGATTAAGGCTTTAAGAGAGCCCAAAACATACATAAAAACCCTAATTTGAGCTTATATTAAGCATACTTAGGCGTAAAGAAAGTATAACTATAATTTAAGCATAAAAGAATTGACCAAGAGACCATTTGGAACATAATAGTAAGCAATTTTCAATATTTGAAAGTAATGACAGCTTGAAGGCAACAATATAGGGATAATATAGAGTTTTATTTATCTAGAAAAAACAAAGGGAGGGTCTTTAAGGAGATAAAACTAGACACTATAGCATTGAACATAGGTAATAAGAACTGGTCCAAGCTCTTTTGGATCATTGAAGAGATAAAAGCCATCACTAAATAAGAGTAGAAGATTTTGACCATGACTAGGAGGTACTATGACCTATTTGTAGTCTAGATGGCCAGGCTCTACCACACAGCCATGAAACTAGAGATAATCCACTATATCAACATCATTGCTCCCATTTTCAAGGAATATAAGATTTATCAAGGTTGGATTGTTCATGAAATGACCTTTAAAATAATTGTATTCATTTCCCCATTATCCTTTGAGAGTTATTAAACGATTCTAAAACCCCAAGTGGATTTACCTACTATTAAGCAATAGACTAGAAAGAGTGATCTAGACACCATACTTAGGTCATGGTTACTCTAATGGAACTATGTGATCTTAGACCCTATTGGCAACATCCTAGTTTCCCAATTCAGAGAGGGAGTTAGAGAAATCAAGACTCTTTTGAATAGAATATTTGGATCCCATTCAACCACTTATGTAAACAAGAGTTAGGTGTCTTACATCTAATTTATGATAGAGAAAGGGCTCACTCCTCTAATTATGGATATGATCAACATATATCTAGAAATGCAATTTACAACCATTAATAAAGAGACAAGTACTCAAGTTTTCAAGATGTCTTATCTATTGGATGCCTTACTAGCCTCCACCCACATCCCTCATATCAAAAATTGGTCACCTAAGGGTAGATTTATTCTCCCACCACTATTCAAAGCTACACATATTTACATATAGTCATAACATCTAATTCTTCTATGACTATGTGTATCCAACCTTCATAAAAGCCATCATAGGAATCCCTATGCCTAGGTTAAGACCTATACTTAAGAAATATGTGGAGCTAATGGGAGACATTTAGTTGTATCTAAATTATACAATGATCAAAATTAAAGGGATTTTGATCCAATCTTATAGATTGCTTGTTCATGTTCCCAGCAAGTTGGTAGAGTAAGATATTTCATACCAAATTCTTAATGATGTGGATAGAGTGTGCAAAGAAAAAAAAGGCCTATTTCATCCCTTTACTTTGACTATTGGTATAACAATGATACAAAATTGGGATTATGTGAATGCTATGATCATGCATAAGGATTTATTCAAATTAAAACTTATTGAGCTGAAGATGTGGGACCCTAGTGGTAGAGTCTCCACAAATTTGAGATATAATAAATTTCCCAAGCCATTGTATGTGAACAAACTTAGTGTCTATGACACCATATATACCAAAGCAAATAATTTTGAATAAATATTGGCTAGGCTCTAGGCACATAACATTATAATTGAGCATAGATTGACTAGTAATCAAAATCCCTCTAGAGACATATGGAAAATGGGACCTTTATAATACCATTTGCTTCCTATACCTTCAAGGCCCCCTCTAGAGTAGCCCCAAATGGAAGGGCATCATCCCCCAGCACAAATTACATAAGGTCTTAGTAAAGATAAGATGGAAGAGAAACTTGGTGAGGGCTCATCATCCTCAGTCCCTCCCTAAAGACCAAAGTCTCTAGTGGAATACTTATACATGATTGCCTTTGAGCCAAATGAAATAGTGGAGGATGCCCTCAAGGTTCTTATTGAGGAATATATATTTGATGAAGAGGAAGCACAAGCTAAAGAAGCACAAGCACAAATAAAGTAATCTAAAAAAGGGAAGGTGGTTTCCCTAGACCTAGTCTTAATGGCACCATTGAAGAAGAGAAAGGCAAAATTGGTAATTATCCCAGTTGGACAAAAGAAGCCAATGTTGAGGTTCACTGACCCCATAAGTGAAATAAACTTATTTAGTGATGAGTACCTCATCCATATACCAATCATCCTTGATTGGTTCATTTATGAAATATTCAAAAAATCCACACCTAACCCACTCATGGTCCTTAACTAGAACTATTAACATTGATGTGCATGATAATATCAAGCCATGGATAAGGGATTTGATGAAGGAAGAGAAAGAAATAATAATAATGGTTATTATAGGTTTAGACAGAAAGAAAATGGATGCTCTAGTAGCATCAAGAAATACCCAAATGGAGTCTCCTAAAATTTTAAATTATAGTGAATCAACTACTACTATATAATTAAATATAGAGATAGATGGATTATAGAGAGTGATAACTAGAAAATCCATTGTGGGGACTGAAGAGTTCACATTCTAGAAGGTTGAGCCATTTTCAAAGATAAAATCCTAGTGAACTACCCATCCATGAAGAGGATGTTGAAATCCTAGCTAAGGATCATTCAAGGGAGGCTAGAGTAGGCATTAGGGGTATGAAGTAAATAATATCCAACCTAGAGAAGTAAAATGAGGATTTGAAGACACATGATATATTATTAGTGCCTAAGGAAATGATAAAATTGATGGATGAATCCTTCTATGATATGTTTAAGGCCTTAAAATCAATTAAGTTGAGTCAAAGTACATTGGAATAGTAGAAAATAGTGGCCAAAGGTCTAATAACCTAATAGTAAGTTTCATAATACAATAATAGTGTTAATCAACATTAATATTGGAAGGTATATTCTTGGGTTTAAATCAATTAGTCTAGGACATTTGAATACAAATATCAAAAATTGGAGTGCATAGTCATAAGAGCTATAGATACTCTTGAAAGATGATAAGCTAATGGAAAGTATTAAACAACTCTTGGGGACCTTGCTAACTAACCCTTCACAACCCACTATCCTAGGAATCATCAAGGATGATGAATACAAATAGAAGGCTACCTTGGTAACCTAGGAAATAAAAATTAAAATTCAAGGCCACTTTGGAGAAGATAATAGTAGGATCCTAGATATAATCCTTAATTTAAGATAAAGGATAGTTGAGGGTAGAAGCATCAAAGAAGCCATGTCTAAGAATGATATGGAATTGAGTGAGCTTATTGATAAAGAGGAAGAGTCTCTCTTGAAATTATCTATGAAATTAGATTTGGTTAGTGAACAACACCAAAAGGCTATGAGCATCCTTTAATAGCAACAAGAAAGTTCTTAGGCATAGGGCCTACCAACTAGCTAATTAATATTCTATTTTTTAAAAGCTTTGTAATATTTTGAAAAAGGAATATTATTTTATAAAGGCATATGCTAGTATGTTAACATATTGCCTCTAGGTCAGTTTAGTTTGGAAAAGAAAATGTATTCTAGAAATTTGTAGAAAAAGAACAATAGTCCTTACTTCTTGTACATTTTTATCTTGTAGTTGACCAATATACTATCTTGTCCTCCTATAAAAGGTAGTACTATAATTTTTTAAGGGAAGAGAATTTTGAGTAGTTAATACAATTGAGGAATTATTAAAAGATTGACCAAACTTATTTGTGTCAATTGTTACATGGATTTTCTCTCAACTGCTAGTCTTAAGTCTTAAATTTGAATAGTTTCTATGAATTATGAGTTGCATCTTTGATTACAGGGTTGCTAATTTATGCTTATGCTAGATTAGTTGAATGATCTTGAGTTTAATTCATTTTATTTTCTCTACATTAGAATGTGTTAATTCTATTTTAGTATGGTATTAAATCTTTAAAGTGAATTTGATTCTTACTTGTACTTATTTATATCATCCTTGGAGGTTTTCTTGGTGTGTAGTGAGATCTGAGATTGTGTTATTTTGAACTATATACTGGTTAAATGCATCCTCAATTGTAATTGAAACTTTGTCATAATATTTGAGGCTAAGATCAATAATCACTTAGTTTCTTTCTGCCTTACCCTTCTCTTTTGTTTCTTTATTTAACTAGATCACTTTAGTTTAGATTACATTGTAAATGTCCATTTAGATTAGTCTATAGTTTAAGTTTTGATCATAATTCACTAGTATTGTCATAGATATTTACACTTTACAAATATTGTTTCCATGATATATCCCTACCATCAATTAATATAAATTTTATGGAATAGTTAAACATTGTTCTATCACTATTTCACCATAGGTAACAGAAGTTTCCAAAACCTACTACTCATTATTTGAATTCACAAAATACTAAAATGATAAGAGTTATTTGAACACTAAGGACACATGATACATTCAGAGGCATCAACAACACTCTGAAGTATTCATAAGTATATAATCTTGAGACAAGTAATCATGTAACTTATATCTGAGGTACATCAGATGAGATGAAACCTATTAGGTTTTTGTGACACTATATTAACCATGGTAGTTGTGTTCTTTTTAGCCTAATTAGGTTTTAACTTTTAACTTGGTTTTATATGAAACTTGTTAGTGGATGTAGTTATTATGTTAGCTACATAGTTGAACTTGTTTAAGGAAATAAGTTTCTTTTCTCTGTCTTGAAAAATATGGCATAAGTCATCAAAATATTTAAATTTATTGAAAACAATATACTTATGTAAGGGATCAAGAAAACATTGTTTGAATATGTCTTGAATTTATTTATCCTCAATTGGAATTGTCATTTTGACCAAAATTATATTATATCTCAAGACATATTCATTAAGTGGTTCATTGGTTCGTTGTTTTATCTTGGAAATTTTTGCATATGATATATTTTTAGTAATGGTGATTGAAAAATGTGTTAAATTTTGACTAGCTAAGGATTTGAATGCTTTTATTGATTCTACTGGTATATCATCAAACCATCTAAAACATATTCATTTAAGCTCATTATAAATATTTTTGTCAAAATTTATCATTATAATCATAATAAATGGATGACATATAAAAGAATTGAATATGTTTCTCATGATCACCCTTACCATCATAAAGTGTTAAATTTATTGTAACAAAAATAGTTAGCAAAGTGTATAAAGATATCTTAGCTACAAGGGGGTTATAAAATATATATTGTGAATCAATAGCATGATGTGATTTCATATAATTTTTCTCAATGTTGGTAACCTTAGCTTGTAATTTTTTTATAGTTTGTACAAGATCTTACACATTTGAACACTAAGGTGTGATGTTTCAAAAGTCACCAAAGGGGATGCAAAAACTTGTGTTGATAGAGGAATTAAAATTGGTAACTGATTTGAAGTACTAATGGTTCCCATGGAAGATGTAGTATTAATAGGACCATCTAAGGGTTCATTATAATATGTAGAGGCAATATCCTTAACATATTTATTGATCTCATCTCTTGTAACACACACAAATGAATTAATTAACTCTTTATTCTCATTTAAATAATTTATTAATGCTTCCTTTTATTCCATTTTAAAAAAATGTTATTAATATTTTCCATTATTTATAATAAAGACAAATATGTCAATAAGTGAAGCAAGTCAAAACTAAAAAAAACACTACAATATGAAACCCTAGGAGATTGAAAACTATAGAATAAGCTAGGTTTGTAAAGGAAGACTTAGAGGCCAGGTCACCAAATGATTAACCACTTTTTAAAAAAATATTATTAAGGGTTAAGAGGAATAGGCAAGTCAAGAGTGAGATAACATATTCCTAAAATTAAAATAATTAAATAATTCAATTTATGATATTCAATTGCAATGCTGAATTATAAATATATAGAATATAGAAAGTACAATCCTAAATAATATTTTGATTTCACATTCATAAAGAGGAAATAATACTTATCTTATGCATTGATGTGTAAATATATCTAATATGTATATGTATGCAAATAAGCTATCTGATTTTCAAGAAAGAGTCGTCATATTTTGGAGATATTATTTTTGTCTACTTGGTCACTTGTGTCACCTTGTGGACACTTGGGTCAATGATACTCTCTAAATCTTGACATAACTATCCTATACAAAATGCTTATTATATCAAAATGTGACCACAATGTCTTTTTAGATTATTTTCACCTTTTTTGATGTATCTAAATATTTTTCACATGTTTTGTAGCATTATTTGTATCTCAAACCCTAGATCTCCACCTTAGATTATGCTACCTTTCCTAAAAATGGGTTAGTGCGCTCACGATTGAGATGACCTCAAATACCCCTCTATCAATGAGTGTTACCTACATAGCCAATAATCTAAGGGCCTTAGACCTATGTAGTTTTCCCATATTCTTAGAAATGTGTATGCATAAGGGGGAAATATACTATATGATAATGCATGTAGTGATCTAGCTTCGAACTTGAGAAATATGTCTCATGGTCTATGTTTTGAGTGTTTTAGATCTATAGTATGACTGCTCCTATGATTGATATGCAAATATGAACTAATAGAGTATAATATATTCATTGTGAAATTGATTGATTCAGCTTGAATATGTGCTTTCTTGATGATTATTATATGTATAAATTAATTGGATTTGAACTGTATTTATATAAGATATTTTGAAAGTATCATCACATAAGGGCTAATGTCATTCTTAGGTTGATCCATACACATCAAAATATTTTAAAAATTGAGTGTTTTTAGGGTGGGGACACTTGCATTGGAGCCAAAGTAGTGGAATTGATTATACTATCCTAATATGATTGTAATTATTTAGGATGGATAAATTTTGTTGAGGTTATGTAATTGGCATTGAAGTATATATATCAAATTTTATGCATTCTTTGGTTACAGGTGATATAGATAATCAAAATAAATAGGATTGGAATAAAAAATAAGTAATTAAACCCAATGAGGTGGTGAGTGTGATAATTTTGGATAAAAGTAAGGTCAATCTAGAGGGTAGAGCCCTGAGATATAATTTTTGAGTGTACAATACTAGTTTAATATATAAATCCAGATTTAAGCATCTAAAATATCATGGTCAATATAGTTATTTACAAGTAACTTTTTGGAAAATGTATGATAAAAAATATAATTGGATTTGATTGATTCATTATTAATTATATGCTGGTCAATATAGTTATAACTAAAAAGGATAAGATGAGTGTTACACTTTTATTTATGTTGAACTATATCGGCACTATCAAAAGAATTAGATGGAAAGTAGGTATTTTTTTAGAACTATATTAGCATAATTATCTATGTCTTGGATAAGATAGTCTATTTATAGAGATGAATGGTTATGAACCATATAAAAAAAATTAATACAAATTGATTTCATTGAAATTGTTTGATTTGTAATGGCATGGTCTATATGGTTGTTTTTACTTGATTTTTTAAAAAGGATTTTAGAAGTAGATTTTGGATAAATTTTGGTAAAAAAATAGATATTTTATGTAACACACAAATGGTATTTTATAAGGGAGTAATTAAATGATCAAATTAATGTTCTATTCCCATACATTATACGTCATCAATTGAATCAAAATAAGGACTAAAATTATAATACATATGTATGATGTTAACATCATAATTGATGTAACAACACCATTGGGTTTTATTGGATTATAGAAATTTAAAAAAAAATAATAATTACATATATTCATCATATATATTTCACCAAGAGAAACCTAGTTATT
>JARHVA010004299.1:245000-287500 GCA_037957365.1 Torreya grandis
CATCATTGTCCTCTCAAGTAGCACTATCTTTAGATTATTGGCCCCATAATACCTTGCACTATGATACTTTTCTATTATGCAAATGGAGTTTGTGAGTGTCATTTACTTTGATTGGTTCTACCATGACCATGTCAGGGTCTAAAAACTATAAATCATTCCATTCTAACACATGTGAAGGATCAAAAATATAATTTTTAAGATAAGACACATGTAGGATTATGAAAAAGTGATAAATTTGGTGGAAATGCAAGTCTATATTCTATGATATTTACCTCTTCCAAAACCTTGAAGGGTCACACATATCTAAGTGAATGTTTTGCTGACTTTCTAAATTTAATGAAGCTTTTCTATGGCTTAACTTGTAAAAACACTTTATCACCAACAAAAAACTACATAAATTTTCTCTTCGGACCAACATAAGTTTTGTATCTATCATTAGCCTCAACCAACCTTTTCTTGATTGTCCTAACTTTTTCTTCCTTTTCTGAAATCATCTTAGGTCTAAAGACTACCCTATATTCTAACATATCCCAGTTGATTGGTGTTGTATCCCTCCTTCTATACAATGCATCAAATGGAGCCATCTTTAATGTTAATTGGTATGAGTTGTTATAGTAAAAATTAATCAATATAAGGTACTCATCCCACTTGTATTGATGATCCATGAAATATATACAAAATATATCTTCTAAAACCTTGTTAAATTACTATCTATCCATCAGTTTATGGGTGATAAGAAATGCTAGAGATCAACTATGTACCCAAAGCTAAATTCAAAGTCAACCAAAACCTATAAGTCATCCTTAAATCTTGATATAAAATGATCTTCTATGGAAAACCATGAAATCAATACACTTCCTTCACAAATCTCTTCACAAAAATAGGTGCATCATCTATTAAGTTACTTGGTATGAAATAGGCTACCTTGGTTAGTTTCTCAACTATAACAAAGATCATGTCATGTCAGTTACATGCTAATGAAAACCCTTGGATGAATTCCATATTAATCTCTTTCCACTTCTATTTTGGTATGTTATGTGGATATAACAATCTAACTAGATGCACATGTTCAGCTTTCACACAATAACATTCTAGACAATGAGACACAAAATCCAATGCATCTATCTTGATTAATTTTTAGAAATAGAGTGGTCTGAGCTCAATCATGAGATTGGTTACTCTTGTATTTTTTGAGTATAGGGTATTATGCATCTCTTTTAGAACTATCTTCCTCAAAATTTCTCTATCATTCACATACATCTTATTGTTGTACCATAAAATACCATCACTCTTTATTTTTAATCCATTATAACTAGGATTATAAGCATTATTAGATAATGCTTTCCTGACCTAATCATAGAATTCATCTCCTTGTGAGAATTTGATCAGTTGATCTCTAAAAGTACTCTTGATAGTATTCATGACTACTATGTACCTCTTATAGCTTAGAGCATTAGCTACTCTATTTTCTTTACCTTTTATATAATTAATATCAAAATCATAATCAAATAAGAAATCTAACCATCATCTTTGACAAGCATTCAAGTTTGATTGGGTGAAGATGTACTTGAGTCCCAAGTTATTAGTCTTGAGCTAAAATGGTCTCCCTAACTAATAATACCCCAAAATTTGCAAAGAATTCATAATTACTTTAAGTTTTAGGTCATGAGGTGCATAATTCACCTCATATGGATTCAATTTCCTAGAATTAGGCTACCACTGATCCATCTTAGATAAGAACTCCTCCAAGTCCATCCTTAGATGCATCAATGATCACTGAGAATTGACCATATATATTTATAAATCTTAGCACTAGTGCTAAAGCCTCTTTTAAAATTCCTAATAGTATACCTCACAATTTTCTAATTAGGTGAAACTCTGATTCTTCCACTAAACAAAGGTAATTGGGTTAGCTATCTTAGATAAATTTAGAATGAATTTCCTATAATATCCTTCTAATACTATGAGACTCCCTACCTCATGCACATTATCTAGTGTTGGCCACTCTATTCTAGATCTTATCTTTGTTGGATCCACTAAAATACCATCCATAGAGATAATATGTCCCAAATACTACACTTTTCTTGGAAAAATTCCCACTTAGACAACTTTTCATATAACTATGCTTCTACAAATGTTGGAAAACCAATTCTAGATGCTATAAGTGATCTTCCTCATCCTTAAAATAAATGATTATGTCATCTAAAGAAACCCAAAAAATTGATCTAGGTAATCTCTAAACACATTGTTCATAATAGTCATAAATTTTGTGGGAGCATTTGTTAATCTGAATAGTAACATTGTGAACTCATACTGCCCATATCAAGTCTTGAACATTATTTTTGGAATATCCACTTCACAAATACTCAATTTATGATACCTACTCTAAGATCAATATTAAAAAATATTATTTCCCCTTGAATTTTATCAAATATATCATCATTTCATGGTAAGAAATATATATTCTTTATCATTACTTTATTCAACATCCTATAATCTATACATAGGATAAGAGTGCCATCCTTCTTAATGAAGATAAATGGTACACCCCATGGTGACACACTTGGTTGAATTATACATTTTAAAAACTCCTAAAGTTGTGCCTTTAACTCAATGAATTTAGTGGTCATAATTTTATACAACATCTTTGACTATGATTTTAATCTAGGTATGATATCAATCAGGAAATCAAACTCATGGTTAGGTGGAAATCCTAGTAATTATTCTAGAAACACATCATGAAAGTTTCTCAAAAAAGGATAATTTTTTATCAATGGTTCCTTAGATTCCTCCATCCCATTTATCTTAATGATAAATGCTTGATATACCATCCTTTGAGCTTTCTTGAGTTGAATTATAGAAATTTGCCTTAACTTCAACTCCCTTTTCTCACCCTGAAGTTGTGTCTAATTTTTGAAATCATCTTGACACACAACCTTATTTAGCAAAATTTATACCTTATATTTATGCTTCCTAATCCAATTGATTCCTAGGATCACATCATATGATCCCAATGGTGCTACAAAAAGATCTATTATTATAGTTAGCTCAGGTAACCTAATCTATTATTTGACTAACCACTTGTTAACTTTGATCTTTGACTCATTCCCATATTATACTGACCATTTACTTGCCATAATTATAAATTTTATAGATAATTTAATAAGTATTATATGAGCAATGAAAATTTATATAGCTTATGTGTCAATAAAAATAGAAACTAGATGATCGAACAAAATACCTAACAGTTCTATGGGTGAATTTTGATACTCATCATGCCAATTATCAATAGTTGCATGAATCCACTACTAAAACTTACCTTGGTGAGAAGTTAAAACGTTATTATTTGACTTGTCTTAGGGACATTTTTTATTAAAATGGTCACCTCCACATATGAAGCAACCTCTAATTGGTCCTTTCTTCTCAGACTATTGGTTTCACTTGAAACTATTACTAGGTTTCCTATTCCCTAAACCGTTGTTAGACTTGGCATTTTAATTCTTGAACTGACCCTTGGAATATACACTCCTCTACTTCATGTTCTTATTGAATTTTGGTTTAGAAATTAATTTTTTTTAAACTTATCTCTAACTTGGGTAAGATATTTTATTTTCTATTCTTGATTGACATCCTCAAACACCTGATCTATGATAGATGGAACATGCACATCTACTTCACAACATGTTTGGGTTTTTAATCCCATGATAAATTTCATGATTTTAAACCTCTTATCTACTTGATATTGAGGTACATACTTAAGGATCTTAATGAATTTCTCATAGTATTCATTCATCAATAAATCCCCTTAATATTCTAAAAATCTATAAGATTTTGATTGAAGTATAGTTTTGGAAGCCATCATGACTAAAATAATGTCAAAATTTATTCCCACATAGTGGTGGTTGAGTCAAGGTTCATCTCAAACTTCTTGTTTACCCACCAAGTTTTTGCTTCACCATCAAGTTAATAAGCTCCCCAGATTACTTACATGACTTTAGAATAACTCTAAATATCAAAATACTTCTCCATTTTTGTTAGCCACACATTATCTCCATCCTCTAAAATAGTTCCATTGAACATGGGTGGATTTTATTTTTTCATGTTGCATACCAACTCTGAAGCTACTCATGCTCTTTCATCCTATGGAAGTTCCTCATGCCTATGCTTTTAAAGATGTTCTTGGTCATTGGGATGCTCTTCAGGTTCCTCCTAAGCATTATCCTCTTTATGGCCATGCACTTCCTATTCTAGGGCAATGATTTGGTCCCTAGTCTCTTGCATGGTTATGAGGATTTGGTCCAACTTTGCTACTTTCTTAACATTAAACTAAGTTGGATCAGTAGGGGATTTTATATTTGAAGTATGCTTACCTCCTAGTCTATCATGCACCATTTTTCTTCTTGCTTATTAGGATAATAATTTTATATTAGTAGACACACTAAGTCATAGAGTTTAAACCTAAACTCTGATACCACAATGTAACATCCCCATAAGGTGTTATCAAAATATATATATTTTTTAAATTTAATTACACATATTCATCATATATATATCATCACGAGAAACCTAATTAGTGATTTTTAACTAATTATATTAATTTATTTAACCAACACATTTATAACTAATACACTTAGCTAAGTATCACCATAAATAAATATATCAAACACAAACAAATCTAAACAACAATAAATATTACATCTAATCATAAATGAAAGAGTATAATTTTAGGTATGGTGATAGAAAATTATAGCCACTGATGTAGAAGTATAATGCATAAATATTATAGTTTTCATCAATACAATAATAATATCTCAAATGATAACACATGATGCAAATATCCATGGAGCAGAGTCTCCATGACTCAAGTATCAATATGTAATCTCAAATGAAGCCTCTATTATATTAATCAAGATGGGAGGGAGAGCATCATCTGAGTGCTTTTCCACACCAACCATGGACCATATATCCCTCTAACTATCTATCAAATAAGGGGATGGCCCTCTTTTCATAAATGGGTAGATAATAATGGTATAGGAATCCAGAGTAACAAACCAAAACATGTGTGTTGAAGACATATAATACATAATGTGCATCATAAATAAATTCATTAAACAATGATATCTAAAAAATAAGAAAACTATATCAATATATGAAATGACAATGTTTAAACAAACATTAATTTATCCAAAGTTTTCAATAATTAAGGATCTCTAGGATAAGTCAAATTCATACACACCACTTGATTGGATAACACCTCATCTTACATTTATGGCTCTAATCAAGCCATTGGAATCAATCCACTAACTATTTAAGGTCAAGAATGTGAGAATCAAATAATATATAATAATACAATAACCAAAAAAATCATTAAAAAATATTTCACTTTAGAAAATCTAGTTATGCTAAGTACTAAAATATCACATACATTCATTTAGTCAATTGAATGAAGTGAAATGAATCCATAGATATATTTTATTACAAAATAATAAATAGAATACAAATAATCCTAAATATACCATGTAGTTATGATAATATCAAAACTACAAGTTACCCAAAATACTAAGTAACTTATAATGTTATTTCATCCTCAAAATAATCATTATATCACAAGCTCATTTATTTGTTTATATTCCACATATAAACAAAATCTAGTCAAAAAAATCATAAAGGCTTTATATTTATACTCTTAAATACATTATTCTAATGCTTTATATATAACATTAAAATGTATAACAAGCATTAATATACATACCGTATGGTAATAATTCTTTCAAGCACATCAAAATTAAGTATAAAGACACACACACACACACACATGGAATAATCAAATAAAATTAATTCAATAGTCCATAATCATGTACTTATACCATATATATGTATATTAAAACTCTCTAATTCATTTTCAACATAATACAATTACTTTATTGTATATGATATATTCTAAGAAGACATCCATTGTCCATGACTTAGAGAATTCAATATACGTAATGTATACATCTAGTTAATCAAGCAACCCCATAATCCATTTTATAAACTAGATAAGTCCCCATAAGTACTTTTTAAAATAAAAAATACATAATTTCATATAATTCACACATTGAATATAACCAACCATTCATACCATTCATTTAATCAGATATCCTATTTCAATCAATTTAAGATTGGCATTTAAATAAAATGCATATGAACAAATCTAAACACATAATAACTATGCTCCATCTAGGCCTTCTAATATAAACACATAGACCAATCCATATAAATATATGAAAATATACATTTAAACTCATATAGCCAGTCCTTATATTGATTGTAGTAAAATACTTACACAGATCAATAAAAATACAAATAATCCATAACACTCAGTCATATCTAATTTATATGCATAGTTTATATAAATAATGAACATAATTAAAATTTTAACTTTGTCATTAAAATTTTAACATATTTAGGTATATTACTATGCATAAATCTAAATGTAAAATATACAATCAGTCAATAACCTACCCATATCCAAGTTACATGATATTACTAAAACTGATTATTCCCGAAATCATAAATGATTAAATATGAATGATAAAAGATTCATAACATATTAAAAATTATAAAAATAATCTTTTGACCTATATGTATAAATTAATTTGATGCTAATTCAACTTAAATCCAATTGATAAAAAAATTCAAGTTCATCTATGTAAGTATATTCAAATTTTAATGTAACACATATTGTTTCCCACTGAAGTCCTATGATTCAAGGTATAATGATACATATATAAATGTGTGTGTGTGTGTGTGTGTGTGTGTGTGTGTGTGTGTGTGTGTGTGTGTGTGTGTGTGTGTGTGTGTGTGTGTGTGTGTGTGTGTGTGTGTGTGTGTGTGTGTGTGTGTGTGTGTGTGTGTGTGTGTGTGTGTGTGTGTGTATTCACCATCCATTTTTGTATAAATAACATGTATGTTTATGCCAAAATATATTTAGGTTTACACACAATATAACTCTCATACTATCCAAAGATGTAATCTATAATGTCAAATACTTTAGTGAATATATATCATAACTAGTTTAATAATAACTATTTTAATCCATATAATATATACCCACCAAGAATTATTCATTCCAATTATAAAACATATATTTTAAAATGGAAGAGGAGTTAATATAAATCTTGATTAAATAAAAATAACAATGGAAATTCCTACAAATCTACCCCAAATCCCTCAGGTTACCCTAGGTTGGATGTAGGGTTCGATGGAGGCTAATCCTTCCATAGGACCCTACATATAGCCCTCTTAAATATGCCATAACATTCCAAATAAAATCAAAACCTAGTAACCATTTCCATTAAAAATACCTACCACATTACACACATTAGTTTTAAATACAAAACCAACTTGCCGATAATGCCAAGAAGTCAAATACTCTCCTTCTTCTTTCACTCCAATTTTCTCCTCATCTTCTATTTGTTATCCACTATATGCCATGTGCCATCCCATTCACATCCCTCACCTTTATTATTTTTATTCTTCTCCATTATCCTACTTGTCATCATATTCTCCACCATTAATGACCAACTTAACTGACTTGAAAATATGCTTGCCAAGATAACTCAATAGAATTCCTTATATGCTATAGTCTGCCACCATGTAGACACATCAAACTCCATGATTTTATCCAAATTATGGTTAACCTAAAGTCAACAGATGATTATAAATCCTAACCATCTCGAGAATTCAAAAATAATCATAAAATAATCACCTTATATCCATCATAAAATATGCATGACATTAACTTAGCAATATTCCCTCATTGACTTCAGAAACTGACCTAAGAAACTAAACAAACAATAGTCACATAACCAATGTTATTTCATGTAATTACTATTTACATAGTTGATAACCATTATATTTCCATAAAATTTTAAATAACAAATAAATAAAATAATGACTATATATCATGACAACATAATTAGGCATTACATGACTATTATTTAATGTTAAAATTCCATTCACAAACACACTTTGCAAACATAATGATTTCCTTAAATCATTTAACAATAAAATAAATATATTCTTAATCTAACACATTTTACGAATATCAAACTTTTGGTTAACATTTTTAATCAAATATAAATATATTATAAACAATGTTATTTATATCTTTTGACATTAAGATATTCATAAAACATAATAATAATCTTAAATTATTATTACCTAAATCTTCTAGATCAAATAACAATAATGAAATTAGTCATAACATCATAATGTTATACTGCACAACCATATCCAAAAAGGAAGTAAGGTAAGTAAAACATAAATGAATTCACTCATTCAACCAAATAATTACATCATATAAGATAAGCTACATACGATCACAAAAATTAGTGAAATCACTCAACAAATTAATCATGATTATCAACAACAACTATATTAGTGATAACATAAAAGATCATAGCCAACATTAAAATAGAAAACAAAGCATACTACAACTATCTATCAAATAATTAATCACACAACATGAAATAGTAATGTGGTGTGTGCAAGGGTTTCTAGATTCATTCTTTGTCATCCCCCAATGTCTTCATCTAAACCACTCTCTATGATGATGCTCTCCCTTTGACACACTCTAAGGGAAGAATTTTTCCTACATCCACCTCACAACAATGAAAGTAGTTATCCTGAAAAATCACTATATACATAAAATAATGTGGTATAATTAACAAACATGATAAAAATATACATAATTTAAAAATAATGCTAACTCATAACAATCAATCATGTAAATTAAGAAACATATAACTATCACATAATCTACATATTTCATAAAGATTAATCAAATATTAGTTAACCAACTAATCAACCATAATAATCCATAGATCAAATAGTTTATTCATCATAGATCAAATAGTGTATTGTAAAACATCTTACTATTATTTCTTATGCATTATTATCATGTATTAAGGTAAATTTGATAATATTAAGGCTATTTTGAGATATTAAGGTATTATTCTCATTGGTGATGTTGCTAGTTATTATGTTGTAATATGATCCTTTAAGAAGGCATCTAGTAAGAAGAGTCAATGATAAGTGTAAAGTGAAAAAGGAGTATTTTATGTAATTTTATACTTCTGAACATCATTTCATACTCTTCCTATCATATATCTAACTTAGTGATGTTGAATACTCCTTCTCTAATGTAACTCCACCTTTGAAATTACATTATTCAAGATTCTAACATCCAAATGAAGTAATGATGATAAATTATAGGGAAATAAGGTGGAAGAGGGTCTTTTAAATTATAACAATATCCTCACCAATCTAATAAAGACAAAATTGGCATCTATTTCGACATCTACAATAAGGTCTTGGTAGAGTGTACATGTTTCTTAAAGGAAGAAGGTCAATGGGGGTCTCTTTAAGAGTTTATTCAAGTTGGATGTGGTATTTTAAATCTCTTAAAGTATTATTAAACATTAAAAAAATATAAAATAATTCATACAAATATTTAAAATACCAATAAAGATAAAACTCATATTAATTCTCTCCATTAGGTTACAAATCTCCTTCACATGCTCGAGAAGATAGTTTAATTAGAATTAGTTCATGAATATCAAAGTGAGTTGGGTAAAATTGTATTATGGGTATATTAAGGAAATTATGCCCTTAATATTCCATAAATTATTTTAGGGTTGTTAGGTCCTATCTCTATGAACATTTTCTAAAGAGTTAAGCAGTCAAAATGAACCTTCTAACCCCACAAGCTCAATTTTTTCCTCGGGATTACATATGAGGGTTGATGAAGGAAAAATAATGATTGGATATGGATATTAAAGTATCCAAGGGTCTCTATATAAATAAATACAACCTTTTAAGCTATGCACATGCTTTATTTAACAAGGTAAAGACACTTCCTCATTATTCAAGTGGGGACAGACAAGGTTTTGAGGGGTTTAAGTGGACATAGGCATAAATAAGGTTGGTATTGAAATACATATGATGAAAAACTCATCTAACATACCCATAAAACCTATACAAGATGAACACATGAATTAAATGGCCAAGAAATATCTCAAGGGTGTACTCAACTAGATTGAGTCAAGCACTTGAACATGAAAAGATTGTTCCAAGCCCAAGAAATAATCAATTGCATGATGAAAATTATCATTGAGTCTTAAATTAATATACATAATCATCACACTTTCATTATATTATTATTCTTAAACCTATTCCCACCTTTAAGGATATCCTCTTGTGTTAATCTAACATGCAAACCTCAATGTGAGAGAGACACAATCTTGAAGGCATGTAAAAGTCATAGTGTGAAGATCATGTACTAAAGTGAATTTTAAATCACCAATGATAGGTATGTGAGATAATTACACACACACACACACACACACACACACACACACACACACACACACACACACACACACACACACACACACACACACACACACACAACAATCTTATAAACACTTCATGGGTATCTTTAGTAGAGACTTATAGGTGGTTGTCGACCAACAACATTAGTTTGGGTTCCCTTACAATGTGTCAAGTGTAATCAAGAAAATAGTAGGCAAAACTCAATAAGTCAAGAGTAGTATTACTAAACTAAAAATATACATGCTATTTAAAATCCCCTACAATACTTTAAAACCTATGTGAGTACCCAGAAAACATCAATGATCACCTATAGTTCTCTATATAAGTGTTGATCAAATTTTACCCTATAGGTGAAATTAGGACCCCTATAGGTAAAAACTTGATATTTATATGTTTTATGGGTTTAATATTTTTTCATAGGGTGTATTATAGTTTATTTGATGTTATTTTATGACTTTTTAGCCTTGCTCATGGTTGGATTAGTCTATATGTCATTTTCAGTCATTTAATAGCCCTTTAGGGGTCATAAATACAATTGGAATCATTTTAAATGTTTGAAAGTGTCGTATTTTCCTTTAAAACATCCAAGAAGTTATAATACCTCTTAATAATGTTAGTTCATTTGAAACTTGTAGGTTATATATCTAAAAATTAGGAAACTGATTGAAAAAAGAAGAGTTTGGCACTTGTACCACCCATAAGTGAGTATGAAACATGGGAGAAGGTTTTGAAATGACTCATAAACTTATTTATACTAATTTACATGATTTAAATACTATTTAAGTGTCCTTTTCATGTTAAAACCATTCTACTACTTCACCATTATAGACACATAGAAGCAGTTAGAAAATTTGTGTTGGGTATGGATAGTTGGAGAAGTTTTAGACAAAATACCTTTGGGAGGTGAAATTACACTTTTAAAGATTAATTTAAATTAAAATATTTTTAATATTAGTTAATATTTATTTATGAAACATCTTGAATAAGTTGACTATGTTTTTTGGCTCACTATTTCCTACACCCTATAGGTTTTGCTCTAATTAGGACAGGTCTATACAATTCAACTAGTGATGTTGAGTCCACATGATGTTGGCTTTCTGATTAAATGATCTTAATTATTGGTTTCATTTTTCAAGGTGTTTTTATATGAAAATCATCTCATTTTGAAATAAAGGTCCCATGTGAAGTCTCAGTCAGGTTTCCTTGTTGGTAAAATGCTTGGTCCTCTACAAGGGTCTCATGTGAAGAGGATTTAATTTGTCCCATGTCTCAATTCCATAATTATCACCTTAAATTAATTTTTATTATCATAACATCATTCTTTGATACAACTTTTAGTATATCTACTTAGTCAAATCCTTGCTCATTCTCACTTGCAATCATAGGAAATCATGTTTATGGGGCATGTTGAGAATGATTCATGGAAGTGTAATGAGAGTCTCAAGATGTAGGACATAATATCATACTATGGAAATAAATTATAAACCTTCACTTTTCAATAATAATATATTTTGGTAGTTTTACTCAATCACTCACACATTCTACCATTAGTACAAACCTACAGGTGCCCTCTAGAGGATGTCAAATTGAAAGGGGACCTTTGATAGGTGTTTCAATAATTTTTAGTGTTAAATTTATTATTTAAACCTTGGTGAAGGTATATAGTGATTCAAAAAAACATAATTTATTACTCACTACCTATTATTCCACATATACTATTTTCATATTGAAATATGCACCTACAGGTGGTATTAACAGAGGTATGAAGGTGTTAGTATGGAGGAAATTGAACACGTTAAAAACCTTCTTGATATCATACAATTTTTTAAGAGAATTTTAGACTTGTTTGAGTTTTAAAATGTATAAATGGTAATGGATATGATCTTTCAAGAATCAAGGACTGAACATAGGGACTTCTTCCCTTAAAAGTAAAAATAGAGATCCAAATTTTTTTATAGATACCCTATAACAATGTTTAAAAGAGTTATAGAGAATTTATATAGGTAAAACATGCAGCCTATAACATGGATAAGATATATTAAAAATATTAATCAATAGGATTTATTAATATTGATTGTTTGGGGCCTAAAAGAGGCCTTTTAAAGCACTAAAACCCTGCATTCATATCTTCAAGAATTCACTTTTAGGTGACCATTAACATCCTAAGGTTGTAAATGGAACATAATCTCATGTTGGCATGGTAATATTGATTTAATGGTGTAAAAATTAGCATTAATATAATTATTATTATTTTTATATGTGGTGTTTAAGCCTAATGAACACTTATAGGTGTCCCTTCATAGGGAAATGAGCACTTACAATTGCGTAGGTAGACAGTGACCTAAGCATGGCATCTTGGTGATGATTTAGCCAATAAAAGGTGAATAGAGGTAATATTAGATAATATTTTTCATTTAATATTAAATAATGGTATCTACACAACATGATTAAGGTCCTATTATAGAGATATTCACCTACAAAAATCAAAGAAGTAGAATACATAGTCAGCTAAATATCACTAGCCTTGGGAGTAATTCAGACCCCAAAGTGTAAATTTAAGTGAGGTAATATATAAATTTAATAATAGGAGGATTTATGAATTATTATATACTTTATTCAAATCCTAATACATATAAGGTCACTTATAGGTGTCCCCCTAAGGCATGAAATATAGTCAGGGTTATACTCAGTCTTGTCTAAGAAAGGTGTATGGAGGAGTATGTGAGTGGTTAAAGAGGTGAATTAAGATTGGAAAATATAAATAATAGTACTAATAGTCTCATATAACTCTCAATTTAGATACAAATAAAATAAATGAATTGAAAAAAGCAACACATAGTTCATTGGAGAAAACCTGCATACAATCCATTTCACATAGGTTTGTCTTGGGTTTTAAAGATTTTGAAAGGTTTAATGAATTGATAAAGTATAATTTTATATTTATATGGTATATATGAATTTAATAATCCCTTATAACCTTAAAATTTTCTAATTAAATAGTGTAATTACCCTCTATTTTGTCTTATATAGAGGGTACTTCCCTTTATGCACAAACTGGTAGTTTTAGAGAATAGAGACAAAGGGATGATATAGGAGCTAATTGATAATTGAGAGGTTTGGAAATTTTTATGACACCTTATAAAACATGAGAAACATATCACATAATGATGAAACCAAACAAAGAGGTCTAAACCTTTAAAAATGTAGATAGGTCTATTTGAGGCCTAAAGCCCATTTAGGGGTCCAACTTCACTTCCATCCCTTAGTGAGATTTATACCCTATTAAATCATGTTTATAGGATTAATTTATATATTTATTATCTATAAATATGTATGGGAAGACACTAAAAATTCATTTTTGGACTTTAGGACACATTAGGCCTATGCAGATGAGAAAACAAGCTTGATATGAGAGGTTTGGTTGCTCATATCTATTTAGATGATATGCATGGGAGCCCAATAATATTGGATGATTTTATAGGGTAATTTAAGATTAAATTAATTTATTTTTTTTTAAATTACAACATCCAACCTTCATGAACAAAGCTTAATATTAGAATGAGGCTAAAACCCTTGCAAACCTTAGATAAGGATCCAACTAAGAAAATGAAGATGGCGAGCTATCCAAATGGGAAAAAATTACTATGAAAGTGATTTAACATTATATGGGACTCTTTTATCATATTTCCCATACTTTTTTACTATACAAAGTTATATGGATGGATTACAAAATAAGGTATTTTTGATAGTTTTATACATTGTACAAGTTCTGTGAGGTTTAAAGATATGAAATCAACTTTGGAAGGAACTTTTTAACTTAAGATAAATATAAATGTCCATTTCATGCCTTATAATTAATCCTAAGTGTTATAATGAAATATCTCATTTCATTCATTTAGAATTGGTATAATGAACATGATGGTGAGAAGGATGAAAAATTTAAATGTGAGCCTTTTTAAGATGTGTTTGATGATTCTAAGGAAATGGAGGGTATTTCCAAGTGTCATCCACTCAATTTTAATAGAAAACTAATGCCTTTTTGGAAACCAAGTGTGTAAGGTGTGTGAAAGAGGAGTTTATTTGAATGTAGGTAGTGATGGCTCACTTTCAAAGGATTCTAGGTGATTAAGAATACATCCAAGGAATGGAGAAGCATTTTTAAAACTTCCTTCTCATACCAATAATGAGACATATCCATATTTATTTTTGGGATGTTCAAATAGAGGTGAATAATAGAGGTAGTTTTCTGAGCTAGTAAGAAGAATTTCATGCCACATTTCAAGAGTTTCATGACTTGGGGTGACACTTGTGATTATTGACTTTGAATTAGCATTTTCACATTCTCTTCTCATGTACATGTAACACATTTTATCATCTTGAAAAGGTTCATTTTAACCTTTGTACTTCTCTCATTTCCTCTCTCTCTCTCTCTCAAGTTCTATAAGAACTAGCCATTTTGACCTTTATAAACTATGCTCCACTTGAGTATGGCGAAGCCTTACTCATTTGCATACCATGGATGAATAAATACTATTGATTTTACCTCTTATATGACTATTCATAGTGTGTTTTTCTTGGATTATTGATCTTTCTTAGTGATGAATCTTATTTCCTTAACATGTTGTCTCATTTTACACCTATTTTCAATTTGAAATATTTTTCTTGTAGGTCATGCAAAGTGTTCTATGAAATGTCAATGGCTGAGTGAGTTATTCTATTCACTAGTGTCATTAAAGTCCTCTTATCTATTCCTCCTATCCTAGACATTCATAACAACCTCATTATGAAATACTGATGTGAGAAAATTTAGATTAGAAAAGTGTATGTTTAGTTGGTCTCATGGTCTCATGTGTAACATGCAACTAGTTGGTATTCATCAATAAATTTGGTGTATCACCTCTTTTAAGATAGTTTGATTTCATTTTTCTCTCCCTTTTCCCTCACACGTATAGGTGTAAAATTGATCTACAAGTCATAAATCAAGGGATCTAGCCTTATATAGAGATTCACCTCATCCTTAGGCTACCCATACCCTAGTGGTGTTTCAGTTGTGCCACTTGGATGAGGAGAGCTGAGATATCTCCTCAAAGGGTGAAAATCAATGTGACAACAATAATCTTGGCTAGTATAATGGTGAAGAACATGATAGAGATTATCTCAGCTACTAAAGTTATTTTTCCTTTTAAAAGGTGTAAAATTATTGATTAAATCATATTTAGGTATACTTTTTCATGATATAAAGATATCAAAGGGTCTAAAAGATTAAAACATAGTAAAATAGCTAAAAATATTAAATAAACCCAAACCCCAATTAATTACATACATGCTTATGTAGAAAATGAGTAGATAGAATCATATTATTTGCATTTAATGAGAGATGGGTAAGTGTATGAGACATACAAATAGGGTAATAAAAGTTTAATTAATTTATTCATTATTTTTCAAGATGAGATATGGATAAAAGGTCAAGAATATCATCAAGCCTAAAAGAAGACCTATAGTTTTATATGAATAATAAGAGGAAAAGGTGAATCTTGACTTCATAAAAAAAGGTCTTAGGGTGATGTAAGATGTGAGAGGCCTTGAATAATGTGATGGGAGAATTTATAATTGATATATAAGGAGACAAACCCCACTCAAAGTAGAATTATTCTCATTTTTAGCAAGTTATTAGGCCTAAATGAAGACCTACAGGTCTACCTATAAAAATCATGGAAATATGAATATTTGTCATTGATTTGGGATTAAAAGTGTGATTTAGACAATAATTATCCTATATAAAGTTTTTATAGTGATTATAACCCTTAAAATGTTGAGAAAAATGTGAAACAAGGCTACTAGGATCAAAACATCAAATTTGCCTATAAACCCTCATTATAGGTCATAATAGGTTTTAGGATTATTTAAGAGTAAGGTTATCTGGATAAGTATTTATAAATAAAGGTAGATGATTTTTATACCTCATTCAACCATTCCAAATTAGTAACAATCAATTTGAACGGTCTTGGAGAAAAATAGTCACCTAAAGGTACTCACACATTCTTGTAATGTTTGAGAGGCTATTTATTGAATCTCAAAAATACATTGAGTAAATGAATGGGAAGTAATGGAACTTTGAGGTGTTTAAAAGGTTAAAAAAATCCACATTCATGGATTTATCATTCTCAATATAGCCTATAAGGTATGAACAATTAGTAAGAAGGGAAACCACTTAAAACCTCCTTAAAACACTTCTAGGAGCTCGATAAGGCATGGTATTTTTATTATAACCTAAATGAGGTTTATATTGGTATAAAATGGATATTTTAGGTGTTAATAGGTCAAATTAATCCAAATTAGTTTAATTATTTCATAATTTTAGGGCCTCAACTTTATGAACAATCATTAATAAAGTAAACCCTCATAAAACCCTCAAATGAACTTGATGACTAAGTAAGTGCCTTTATGTTCTTATAATGAATTAAATTAACCCTATAAAAAATTTAATTAAAAATTTAACTCTCCTACATACATTTTATTCCAATCAATTGGCACATGTGGAAAATAAATGGTATGAAAAATGGTCTAAAAATGGAAATTTTAGGTGTATTTATAGGTATACAAACTAATGAAGGCTTATAATCAATTTAAAATGCCTTATAACCATAGGTATATGTAAAATATTCCTCAAAACATACATTTAAATAATATTCAAGGTTCTAATATAGACTTCAATTATTAAGGATAGGTCTAGGTCAAGGTCTCTTCATGTTTGCCTACAAAATTGAGTTGAAGACCTTTTCAAGGTAATTAGGGTTATAATAACTTGTAAGTCATAGTTATAAGACACATCATGCCATGCCTATAAATCTATATAATTAGTGAACATGTCACTCTAATTACTAAATGTAGTCTTTAAGTGCCTAATACACAGGTAGATTGAGCATGATCCTCTAATATGTCATTAAAAACCTTTGAGGGAGAAGTGTAGTGAAGTAAAAGGGTTTCAAGACACATAATGGAACTTGATATGCCCATAAAAAATGAGTTTTAAAAGTTATTAATCATGTGAAAGGTTTCAATAAGAGAAAATGGTAGCTCAAGGAGACTTATATGATCAAGAAGGCAACTTGTCATTTCTCAACAAGGAGGGTAGTATCTTAGAATAGTGACGAGTCATTTAAGGAATTGAAGAGTTTATCCTACACCAACCATATATATGATCATGATCACACCATGCCAAAACATGAAAATAAGGATTTTTATGAGTATTTTATTTCTAAATTTCTTGTATTGTAATTACCTAATGAGTGTATAACACTTGTTATAGACTTTCTCAACATAATTTCTCTCTCTTCTCTCTCATTTATCCTATAAATATGGACTTTAAAGGGTTTTAAAGTATCCTCAACCTTTAGTATGGTGAATCTCTACTTAAATAACACTTTTAATTTTCCACTGAGATGACTACATGCTGATTTATAGCCTTCTTAGTGTTGTAGCTAGTGTATTCTCATGGTGGTTGATGAGTATTAGTGATATTCTACAACTTCATTTCATTTGTATTATAATATTAACTTATTTGGATGTTTTTAAGAATCCTATCAGGTCATATGAACATATATACATGATCCTATAATGTCTAAGTGTATATATTACTTCACTGTTATCTCTTATGAGACCTCTTGATCATCCCCTCTTTGTTAGTGTCTTGATCATAACCTTATATTGAAAATATGATTCTTGGATACTCATATTAAGTTATTGAAATAGGATTTAGTCCTTATTCATTCCCTTAGTGTATTATAATCAATTTTATGGTACTAATTTTGGTGCATCACCTCTTATTTACTTGTTTTCAATCATTTTTCTCCCTTTTTCCAATAAGTAATAGGTTTACTAGTAGTTATAGGTTATAAATCAAGGGAGATATCCCTATATAGAGATTCAACTCATTTATTAGGACACCCAAAACTTCTAGGTATCTCAATGCTATTACATAGATGATGAAGGCTTGAGTAACCTCTTCAAGGGTGAAATCTAGTGTGATAGTATTAATGGTATGCCCAATGGGACCAAGGATTTCATCTATTGAGGTATTTTTGATGTTGTAATTTAATACATCAGCCTTTAGATGCATGATATCAATCATAAATGGTGACTCCAAGTGAATCACATCTATTTTAAGTATCCCAAGAACCTATAAATAATAAAATATTTATTTATTCTCGTCATTCATTTGGCCAAAATACATATTCTATGCCTTCATATTCTTCATATAAAATAGGTGGAATTCATGGATTTAATCTAACTATCCCTCAAATAGTTAGATACCAACCTTACCAAGGTTATCAATAAAATTATATACTCCATCCCACCCAAACTAAACCTCCTTCATGACATACTTATCCATATAATAAACCTATTTAAAGCTATGTTGCTCTTACTCAACCCTCATAAAGCTTTAAACATACCCTTTTAGACATTGAGATTCAAATGAGATAGATTTATAGATAAAAAGATCCTAGTCTAATTATCCATAGCCCTACCATTCTATTATAAATCATTAAAATAATGATATTTTTATTACATTTGACTAAGTCTCAGTGGGAAACTATTGAGAGAGAAAATTAGCACATAACAATTACTAACATGCTACAGATTAGAGATTTAATTCACTATATGGATAATAGGTTAGGGACCCATGATAAATGGTTAATGGTATATAAGAGGGAAAAAAATCAATAAAATTATTACCATGTTCCTTCTCCTACCCCAAATTAACCTTCTTTTATTTCCAACTTGCTCCAATTCACAATATGCCATCAAGAAAAGCTTACATGTACAATCTCCACCCACCCTTCCTCAATAGGTCAAACCAAGAGATTTTCCAATTATCCCAATTCCTTTACCCACCCCTCAATTTGGAACTATCCATGAAGTTTAAAATAAAACATAATTTTATAGAGTGGTTGGGGAATGGAAAAATAAGAATGGAACATCCCTAACATAACTTCTATTTTTCCCAATCTAAGAATCCTTAAATGGTCCTAATACCCCAAAATTCCAAGTTGAAAAGAAACTCTCTCAATATTAAAATAAGATAATGATTTATCTTCTCTACCCAACCCCTGAACCCCCACCCACCCACCCCCCACCCACCATCTTCCCTTTACATAGATAACCTATTATATGTGGGGCAAAAGATGAGAATCTAGTGGAAGAGTTAAGTTTGTCAAGAGAGGGTAATGAAGTGGCATTCCTTGAGAAATAAGACCAAGTTGTATCTAATGTTAAATCTCAAGAAGGCCATGATGAAGATGTTTCAAGTTAATATGATGAATACAAAATCATTGGTAGTCCTCTTCATGAAGGGAAATGGGAATCACATTATGAACTAAGCTTTTGTCCAATATATAAACTCCCATGATTCTTGGAATAAGAGGAAAGTCAAAAGAAAAAAGTTGATGAAGGTATCAATGAGATAAAAATAGTTTCTTAACTAGAGGGTAGTCATAAAATCTAATCAAATTAACTCATGATTTAATCTCTAAATACTTCTAATGGACTTGATGATGTTTGAAAATAGTTGTACCATGCTTTTCTAGAAGAGATTTAAGATATTTGTAGGGAATCATTGGATGATAGAGTGAGGGAACAAGATCAAGTCTAAATTTAAGGTAATAATGATGGTTTGGAACCTTAAGATGAAAAATCATGCTTGTAAAAATAAAATAATGATTAGTTATACCTTGGGTGGGTAGAGGAACTTTCATCCTACATAGAGGAAGAGGAAGACCAATCTAATTGTTATAGATTGAGTCTTGATGAAAGAAATGATCTTCCCCAAAGTGAAAAATATGAGAACCCAAATAAAGTTTTGATGGTTTATAATGAATAAGATCATTTTTTCACACTTGGTAGAACACTTGAAGACCAAGATAGACAAGAAATCACTAGTAGATAACTTGAAGGTAAGAATGAAGTCATTTCTCTCTGAAATGAATAAGAAGAAGATTAGTTTTGGGAAGAGTTAGAAAAAAATTGTTCAAACATGGATAGTGGACCTACATCTCCAATTGAAGAAATTGGTGAAATTATTGATAAGATGGAATATCATGAAGGCCATGATTAAGTTGTTTAAGAAGCTGCAGTAGTAGAGATGCAGTTAGATGGTTCTCAAGAATTTTCAAATGAACTAAAAGAGAACTAATTTTGGGATGATTGGAAGAGTTTTGTCCAAGATTTGATATCATACCAACACCTCAAGATTAAATTACTTGAGAGGTCATCCAAGATAAAACACATTAGTTTAATGAGCCAATAGAAGCTAAGGTTGCTTCTACCCCATGAATCAATGTGTAGTCACATTGGAGTTTTGAATCATTGATAAAGAGAAGCATGAGGTAAGATTTGAACTTCAAGATGAATTTTTGTGCATAGGAGAAATGTTTATTTTTATTAATTCACTTTAAGATAATCTAAAACAAAGTGGTAGTCAAGAAAGGAGTTGGTAAAGTAAGAACAAGGTCTGAATAGTAGTTTGTCCATCACTCATATCCACCATATGAAGAGGATCTTATAAGTTTTTCTTTTGAACTATGTGGATTAGATATTAAAGTTTTGTTGCATATAATAGTCTTTTTTTGTCTTACCTAAGTGCTTATAGCACAATGTGTCATATTTCTATTGTATTCTATGTATTCTCCTCTATTTATTGTTGTTGTGTGTTTGAGGGGGCATGTTTAGTTATTTCATATCATTTCAAACCATTTAAAGTTAAGGTATACTTTTATATTATGGTGGATAGTGACTAATTAACCCAATGGATTCATGAAGGCTACTAGTCTAGGTGCATAATAGGCATACACCCCATAGAGGTCACCAAAAATTTTATCCAAACTAGATACTCTAGACCATTACATTTCAAAACCATGTCAGATGAGTTATCCTTTATTGTTTATATGTTTTGTCATTCTTTTTTTAAGTTTTCATACACCTAAATGGATATGAAAATATGTCTTTTTATGGAATCAGGTCTAAAGGAAGGTGTATAGAGTCCTAGGAGTCATGTTTCATCAGGTTTAGAGTGAACAAGGTCATGAGTCCATTGTTTACACATCACTATTTTGTTTAATTATATTTAAAAACATATTAATATTAGTTCTTATGAATTCTTAACATGGATTAAGGTGAATTTGAGAAGATTAAGGTTATTTAGAGAGATTAAGGTATTATCCTCATTAGTTATGTTGATTGTTATAATGTTTTAATATGATCCTTTGAGGATACATAAAGAAAGAAGATTAAATACTAGGTGTATATTTAAAAATGAATATTTTAGGTTATTTATCACTTTTTAACATCATTTCATACTCTCCCTACCATACATCTACCTTAGTGATGTCAAATACTTCCTCTCTAATGTTACCCCACCTTTAAATTGTGTTACTCATGATTCTAACATGTAAATGAATAAATGGTGAGAAATTTCAAGTAAATAAGGTGTAATAGGGTCTTTTAAATTACAATATTATCCTCACCAAACCAATAAAGATACCATTGACATCTAGTTTAGAAGATACAACAACATCTTAGCAAAATGTATAGGTTTGTTGAAGGAATAATGTCTATAGAATCCCTCTGAGAGTTTATTTAGGCTGGATATAGTATTATAATCCTCTCCAAGGATTCTTAACCATTACCAAAAGATCAAATAATTCATAAAAATATTTCAAATACCAAGAAAGAGCATAAACCTATTCATTCTTTCCATTGGGTTACAAATATCCTTCATAGGCTCGTGAAGGTAATTTTCTTACCATTTGTTTATGAATATGAAAGTGATTTGTGTCAAATTATATTAGGGGTAGGTATAAGACCTTATGACCTTAATATTACATACAATATTTTAGTGTTCCATGGGCCTAATTCTATGAATTTTTTCTAAAGAGTTAAGCGGTCCAAAAGACCCTTCTAACCCCGTATGATTGGTTTTTTCCTTAGAGTTGCATATCAAGGTTGATGAAGACAAATTTATGATGGGATAGTTATCTCATAGTATGAAAGGGTATCCAAATCACCAAATCCAACTTGGTTATTTATTCACATGATTTTTTTAATAAGGTAAAGGCACTTCTCATAATTCAAGTGGGGACAATAAAGGTTTTGAAGGTTTTAAAGTGGACATAGGAATAAAGAGGGTTGGATTGAAATAGTTATGATGAAAACCTCATCTACCTACCAATAAAAATTATATAATATGATCAAAATAATTTAGTTTCCAATAAAGGTTGCAAGGTGTACTTAGCTATATTGATTTGGCCACTTGAACATGAAAAAAGTTTTCCAAACCAAGAAACAATAAAATACATGATGACAATTCTGATTGAGTCTTCAAGTAATATATATTAGCCTCCTACTTTCCTTATATAAATATTATAAAACATATTACCACATATAAATATATCCTCTTATTTTAATCTAACATGTAGACCTCAATGTGAAAGAGGTATAGTCTTAAAGTGATCTATAAACTGGCACTTATTTCCATGCATAAGAGTTTACCTTTGATGTTTTAGTCAAATCACATAATTTCATGAAAAATTCAAGGAAATGAAACTAAATTTAACATTTTATAGTATTTTATATATTTATTCATATAATATATATCAATCAATAAGATTAATCAAAATGTATAAAAAGAATGCACAAATAGAATCAACTCATGACAAGCACGTGATAATGGAGTTTGACAATGCCTACATATTTGAGTTTTCTTATAGTAAAAAATAATCCATTTAATTTAAAAGTGAGTACAAGACCAAACCTCAAAATTTTCAAATGTATACTCTAATATTTCACACAACTCAAACAACAATTCTTTAGAAAGTCATGGTAAACCCACGAACAGACCTTCCACCTTACTGTTGCATGAATGCAATCTTGTAATCCTATAGATTTTCACCAAAGGTCTCAAAAATTGACTTAAAAATTATCATAGGGATTTAAACATACTATTGAAATTATCTCAGAGTCTAGGATAAATCCCTAGTTTACATTGAGAAGAGAAAATCTCTCCAGGTCCCTCAAAACTTGAGATTTCTCAAACTGGTCTATTATGGCCCTTATACATAGTCCACTAATTTTTCACTTTGAGTAATTAAAAATTAAATCAAATTAACTCATATATAGACACTTCAAATATGTTTATAACTATCTCAAATTCTAAAACATATCTCTAGTTTATTCCAAAGTCTGAACATGCCTCTACATACCCAAAAAATGAGGAAGAGTGCTTGCTAGTCCTTTAGACTACCTTGTCTCCAAGGATGAGGGCTATCTATTATTTTAATTCAATTTTAATCTTATGGTTTAGGCCATGTTATCTACCTTGACACGTTCATGTGGTAATCTTTGATGGTATATATGTGGCAAGCTTGGCATTTGATCTTGGATAGAACCTTTGATGAAGCATGAGCTCGTGTTGATTTGGGAACCCATCTAGGATAAATATTAACCTAGACCATGTTGCAAAAATGGAAACTCATTAAAGATTAATTTGTACCCATACTGTATTGGGATCCATTTTACCCAACATGAGTCACTACCCTAACTCACCTCAGCACCCTAATTTGGCTTAGTATCCCAACTCAGTCTCTACATTCTAACTTGAGTTCATAAACTATGGATAATATTTATGGTGGAAATCAACATGGTGGATTTAAGATCCACCACATGGATTATTATCACCTTGACACTTTTCTATGTCCAACTGGTGCTCTAGAGCTCTATTAGTGGTAGGGTCCCCCTCTGAGACAAAAGCAGACTCTACTAGTTATGATCCCCATAGCCAACCTTTTGATAAATACACCTAGCAAAGATTAAATGAAGAAACCAAAACAAATATTTATACATAAATTGACTTGCATGTGTCATGTTATCATTGGTCCACATTTATACCATATCATCATTTTGACCAAGTTTTACCATAACTTTGATTAACCATAACTTGCACATACAGACTCCATTTTTGAACCATAAAATGTACTAGAAAGCTTGTGACAAGATCTATGTAGTGGAAATATTTTAAAATTTTTCCATAATGGTTAATTTATGAAATTTTACCTTTGACCTACTTTTACCAACTTGATTAGAACTTTATCTAATTGCACAAGGAGCATACAAGCTCTATTTTCCATGTTTCACATACCATTGTAAAGGTCTCAATGGGACCTATGCCATGGTACAAGTTTTAGTCTACTTAGGATCTTTTATAAATTGACCTCTAGATTAATCCTTCTTATTAAGATGGCTTTTGTCCTCAAAAAGATGGTATTAGACTTGGTACTTTAGGTGAGGATATTTACATGGTTCTATCTCTCACCTTTAGCTCTAATGATCGCCTAGATGTCACTTGGTTCTAAATATACTCTGATGGGTCTTATCGGTCTTCTCAGGTTTTATAACTACACCTATAATGCTTGGAACAACTAATTAATCACATATTATACATACCTTATATTATTTCATAGCCATCAAAATCATCTACATAAAACTAAGATTTAGAATATAATGACTTCCTCTGTTGTATGGCTTCACAAGAGCATATACACAGATAAGTCTATTGATCTTCTCTACTACTACTAAATGGTCCTCTACAACATATCAAGTATAGAACCCAAATCATAACATAAATATAATAATGGAAAAATATGATTCATAACTCAAAATTATAAAGGCCTAAAAACAAGGCATAAGTTATACTTAATCTTGTAACTACTAATAAGGTCACAATATATCAAACCATCTGCTCACTGTCACATCCTATAACCAGTGAACTATTAAACACTAAAATAGTCACCAATGCAACTATAAAACAAGTTTTTCAATGTAAACAAAATAAAATATTGGTTGTGACCATGTCATAATATATTACCCCAATGGATCTTATCAATGCATCTAATCATAAATATGCCATAAATAGATGCATTCCAAAAAATAATAATTATTCTAATGCAAGTACTGTAAGAAAGCTAAATCCTATCCAATAACCTGTGTAACTACTATCAAATCTCCCAAGATTATAAATGAGTTAAACTCCTTAACAATTTAGCAAGAAACTCATTAAGCTAACATTGGAGATTCCAAAAATAAAACTTTCCAAAACATAAGTGTGAGAATTCAAAACTTTGCATGATGAACCTTTATCGAAGTGTTCCCATAATACTAGCTCCAAAATGCATATATCAAAGTATGGGTAAATGTCCTTTATCAACATAAAATAGGAATCACAAAAATGCTTTGAAACATAAATACATTATCAATCCACTAATCTTGACATCATGAAATAAAGAAACTATTTACTAACCCTTTTTATTAGATTCTCTTATTTAGGGTGTTTAATTTCTTGAATAGATTGATTGACATATACATGGGTTGATTGAACCAAAAAATCCATTAATTACCTTATCAACAAGTTTATAAACCATCTTCTTTCCATTACCAAGATGGTGGGATGGTCAAAGTTTCCAATACTTCTGAACTTGATGTCCACTCACATGACAATGAGTGCAATAGTTCCTCTATGTGGGAGAGGTCACCCATTTGTCATTTTTCACTTTGCCAATATGAGAATTGTCTTTAGCACTTGCAAGATACTTTAATAAAGCTCATCTTTTCCAATAATATGTGGCATAATGGTTATTCAATCCATAAAACATACAAGGAAAAGAATGCAACATCTTTTGAATATCAAAACCGAATTTATTAATGGAAGAAATGAATTAGAAGTCTTAGAATTTACATTCCTATTGGTGATTTTTATATTTTAAGAATGAAGAGGTGTAATCTCAATACCTCTTTTACTGCATTTCTTACACCACTCATCATTCCTTTGTAGGGAGGAATTCTGCTCTACTAATGGCCTTGGATCTTGGTTTTTAGAAGCTTGTCCTCTTTCAGTAATGGAGGAATTCTCTCCATCATCAACTTTCTCACTAACATAACCCAATTCTACATGGGTAGATCTATGCTCTACTTGTATTGGGTTAGTAATGTCTTGGCCATTCTTACCAAGGCCCATTCCATCAAATCCCATTTTCAACAATAGTTAAAATCCAATATTCTTAGTGTGTTTCTTAAAACTATCAAAATTAAAATTTGAAATATATGAAACTAAATGAAAGGAATTACCAGATGAATAACTTATAGTGCACTCATCAATCATAGTTCTTGCATCTATAGTGGAAGGCATTTGATGAAGATAGTGTTTCTTTTTATCATGCATCTATGCCAAGATCTCATCCTTGGCTTATAGCTTTGATTTTAAGTAGGCAATCTCCTATTACAAGGAGTAAAAATGAGCTCTCCATAAAACATTATCTTCTTGCATCTACTGATTAATTGCTTCAAGCTCATTAATCCTCTCTCTTTTCAAGGATTTTCCCATGGTTTCCTATTCCCTACAAACAATCTAATTCCAAAAACTATAATTGGAATATTAACAGGTCCAAAAGTCTACAATAATACTAGAAACTAACTAATATCAAATCCACAAAATCAGAAGCTAACCTAGCATACTAACTACTTTGATACAAACCCCGATCCATAAATTGGCACTTATTTCCATGTAAAAGAGTTTATCTTGGATCCTTTAGTTAAATCACATAATTCCTAAAATATTCATAAAAAAGAAATTGAATTTGAAATTTTTTAGTGTTTTAGATTTTTATACTTTCAATAGTGATGAATAAATAAGATTAATAAAAATTAAAAAAAAAATGCATAAATAGAATTAACTCACAACAAACACGTGATAATGGAGTTTAGTAATGCCTATCTCTGGGTTTGATTATAGTACAAATTGATCTATTTCCTTGAAAAGTGAGTACAAGGAAAACCCTCAAATTTTCAAGTGGATACTCTAAGATTACACACAAATCAAACAATAGATCTTTAGAATGTTTGAGTAAACCCACAAACAGACCTTCCACTTTACTATCGTGTGAATACAATCTCACAATCTTGTGGATTTACACCAAAGGTCTTGAAAAAAAATTATAAAATGGTCTTAAAAAAATCATAATAGGTATTTCAACATACCTTTGAAATTTTCTCAGAGTCTAGGATAAATCCCTAGTTTACACTAACAAGTGAAAATCTAAGTCCCTCAAAACTTGATATTTCACAAACTAGTCTATTATGGCCCCTATACATAGTCTTCTAATGTTTAACTCAGAGGCATTAAAAATTACATAAAATATCCTCTTATCTAGGCACTCTATATATGGTTTTAATATCCTTAGTTTTATAACATATCTCTAGTTTACTCTGAAGTTTGGGCATGCTTCTATGTACCTCAAAAATGAGGAAGAGTGATAACTAGTCCTTTAAACTACCTTGTCTCCAAGGAAATACATACTTTTAAATACAATTTTGAACACTTTATATAGTATTTAGGACTATAGATGGTGTATCTTGGCCTTATACCTTTTACATAGGGGGTAAAGGTTTGAAACTTGTGTCATATGCTTCATGCTTTACCCCTATCCTTTTATCCCACATTTGTCGGGTTTTGTGGTGTAGAGTCTTTAAATAGTCTTTGATTGAAAATTTTAAAATGTTGATAGGAATTTATCCCACATTTGGTGGGTGTTGATATTACCAAGTCTTTAATAAGCTTTTAATTCCATGTTAATCTCATGGATTAGGCCATGTTCTCTACCTTTACATGTTCATGTGGGAATCTTTGACGGTGGATATGTGGCAAGCTTGGCATTCAGTCTTGGATAGAATCTTTGGTGAAGCATGAGCTCATGTTGATCTAGGAACCCATCTAGGGTATATATTAACCTATACCATGTTGGAAAACTAGAAAACCATCTAAGATAATTTTGGACTTGGATCATGTTGGAATCCATTTAACCCAACTCGGGTCACCTCCCCAACTTGCCTCAGTACCGCAACTCAACTCAGTATCCCAACTCAGTCTCTACATTCCAACTTGAGTTGATAGATTATAGAGAATATTTTTGGTGGAAATCCAAGTGGTGACTTGAGGATCCACCACATGGATTATTCTCACCTCAATAATTGTCAATGTCTAACTAGTGCTCAATAGATCTATTGGTGGCAAGGTCCCCTTCCAAGACAAAAGTTAACTCCACTAGCTACAGTCTCTATAGCCAGGCTTTTACTAAATATGCCTTACAAAGACAAAGTCAAGAAACCAAAACCAATATTTTTGCATGAACTAACTTCCATGTGTCATGTTCTCATTGGTCCATGTTTCTACCATGTCATCATTTTTACCAAGTTTGATCTCAACTTTGACTAACCATAACTTGGACATACAGACTATGTTTTTTGAACTGTAAAATGTGATAGAAAGATTGTGATGAGATATATGTAGTGGAACTATTTTTAAATTATTCCTTAATGGTAAATTTATATAGTTTTACCATATTTAACCTACTTTGCTAACTTGAATGATTGTAAAAGGAACATATGGGCTCCATTTTCCATCTTCCACATACCGTTGGAAAGGTCTCAATGGGCCCTATGCCATGGTGTAGGTTTTGGTATACTTTAGGATATTTTTTGAATTAACCTCTAGATCATAAAGGCATGTAAAATTAATAATGTGAGGACCATTCATATTAAAGGAAGTTTAAAAAACCATTCATATGTATGTGAGATAATATCAGAACCATACAAGAATATTTTAACAACTTTATGGGTATATTTAGTAGAGAGTTGCAGGTGGTAGTTCACCAACAACATTGGTTTGGGTTCCCTCACAAGGTTTCAAATGTAAGCAAGTAGATAGTAGGAAAGAATCAAGAATGTATGAGTATTAGCTCTAAAATAAAAATATACATGATATTTAAAATACCCTATAGTAATTTAAAGCCTATTTGAGGACCCAAAAAACATTAATGATCACCTACAATTCTTTATACAAGCTTGGATAGTATAATGGTGAAGAACATGATAGAGATAATTTGAGTTACTAAAGATAATTTTCCTTGTCAAAGGCATATAAGGAGACATTAAATCATATTAAAGTCTAATTTTTCATGGTATAAAGTGATCAAAGGTTATAAAATAGTAAAATATAGTAAAAGAGCCAAGAAGCCTAAATAATCCCAAATCTCAATCAATCACCTATAGGCCTATAAAAATGAGTAGATAGAATCATATTATTTGCATTGAATGAGAGATGGGGAAGCTTATGAGACATGTACATAGGGTGATAAAATTATAATTTTGGTGTTAATAGTTTGCAAGGTGAGATATGTAAAAAAGTTCAAGAATCTTATTAGGCCTAAAATAAGACCTATAGGTCTACATGAACAATAAGAGGAAAAGGTGAATCTTGACTTGTTAAAAAAAAAATTAGGGTGATGTAAGATGTGAGAGACCATGAATAACATTATGGGATCATTCAAAATTTATGTATAAGGATATAAAACCCACTCAAAGTAGAGTTATTCTCAATCTTAACAAGGTATTAGGCCTAAATGAAGACCTATAGGTCTGCATATAAAAGGCATGGAAAATATGCATTTTTGTAATTGATTTGGAAGTCTAAGGTTTTTTTAGGTAAGAATGATCCTAGATAAAAAATTTAGAGTTATTTTAACCCTTATAATGTTGAGAAAACTTGAAAATAAGGTTTTTAGGGTCAAAACATCAAATCTACCTATAAACACTCATTATAGGTCAAAATAGGTTTTAAGATTTTGGAGGAGTCAAGTTATTTAGAGAAGTTATGGGAAACATGAGGAGAGGTGTTATAGACCTATTTAAACCCTTACAAGGTAGGAACAAGTAATTTGAAATGTCTTGGAGAAAAACAATCACCTCAAGATACTCACACAATCAATGAATGCCCAAGAGGCTATTTTTGAAGCTTGAAACTCTATTGAGATACAATGGAAAGAATGGAGTTTGGATGTGTTGATGAGGTTTATGTAATACAAATTTATGTCATTGATAAATCTCAAAGGATAATGTATGGTATGAACAATCAATAAGAAGGGAAACCATTCGAAACCTCCATAAAACACTCTAGGAGCTCAAGAAGGCATGATCTTTTGCTGAGTGTGACAACCCAATTTTTATCTAAGATAAATAACCTATTTAATCCATGGATTATTATGGTTGATTATCTAAGTAACTAAAATTTTATTAAGCTTGATGAAATATGTTGATTATGGGATAGTTTGTGTTTCTTAATTTACATGATTAGATATTATGAGTTAGTGGTACTTTTATATTCTATACTTTGTGATCATGTTTGATTAATATACAACATTATTTATATGGATATAATGATGTTTTAGGATAAATACCTTCATTGGAATGAGGTGGATGTAAGATATATTCTTCCCTTTGATCATGATGGAAGGAGAGTATCATTTAAGAGGATGGTTATATAGAAACCTTGTGGGTTGATAGAGAATGCATCTAGAAACCCTTACACACACCACTTAGTATATCATATTTTGTAATTATTTGATATGGATAGCATAGCATTTTTTGTGAAATTTTACTTTATATTATTTTTAATATGATTTATAGTATAATATTTATTTTTATTGATGATCATGTTGATTATTTGAGTTTTTTCAGCATTTTTGTGATCTTATGCAGCTCATCTTGTTCAGCTTAATGAGTGAATTTTTTCATGTTTATTTAGCCTACTACTTTATGATGTTTAGATCTATAGTAAAACATTATTATGGTGTAATAGATTCCATAATCATTAATCTATCTATAATGTTTAGATAATAATAATTAAAGATTATTATTATTATTATTTACATTAAAATGGCAAAAGATAAATGGCATTGTCTAAAATGAAATTTTATTTATTTAATTGTTTGTTTTAAGTATTTATATTCATATATATAAATGCATATAATAATTTTAATTATTTAATGATTTTATAAATCATTTTAATTGTTATATATGTTAGTGGATAGATTTCAACATAAACTCTAGTCTTGTTTCATTGCCAAATTTATATGATTCTATTATATTTAGTTATTACATGGGGAAATACCTTATATAATGACTAGATGATAGTTGTACATGGAATGAAAAATAAGGATTATTTGAATTATATGATTAATGTGGTTGATGATGGATTGATCATTTCCATGTAGATTTGATAAAATAATAAAATATGATTAATTAGGAATTTATAGAGAATCATCAAGAATGATTAGGTTACTAATCATTTGTTGACTTTAATTAAGCAATGTTGGGAGAAAATTATGGGGTTTATTTTGTTTTTCATGGAGGTGGATTAAAATTTAGTTAAGCTATCTAGGTATTCATATTATTTAGGGATTTTTAATCGACTAAAGAGTATGGAGAAGTGGAAGGAAATAGGAGATGGAGAATAGATAAAAGAGGATAGTGGGACTATGAAAAACACATGGATCATATAATTTTGATAAGAGAAGACAAAAGGGAAAATAGGTAAACAAGTGTAGAGAATAAGGATTTTGGATTGGCTCTCTGTGGCATTCTTATGTTTACCAAGTTGGTTTTTTAACTCAATTTTTTTAGTGAAATAATGAATGGGTTTCTATGAATGTTAATGGTTACTGGTTTTCTTATTTAATTTACTATAAAAACTCAGATGCATGTGGAGCCCTGTTGAAGTCTCAACCTCCATATAACCCCACATCTAAACTAGGGTAACCTGAAAGATGGGGTAGAGATGTAGAATTATCCATGGTTATTTTTGGGTTTTTAAATGCTCTACCCTACACATATCTAGCTATTGAAAAAAGATCTATTCATTATATGAGGATTATTTTGATGGGTATATAAGAATATGGATAATAATAGTTGATTTGAACCAACACGCACACATATACATATACATATACATATATGTATATATATGTGTGTGTGTATACATATATATAGACACATCCACACACACACACACACACACATACATTTAGGTATATGAAAAAATTGACTTGACATAGTTTATCTAAATAATCATTCAACTAATAAAATAAATTGGAATTTTGGATTAAGTTATGGGTTTCAGATGTTTTACACACACACACACACACACACACAAAAATTAATACATGAGTATATACTCAATTTATAATTGATTAAATATATAGGTATGCTCACACACACACACACACACACACACACACACACACACACACACACACACACACACACACACACACACACTATTGTATTTAGCTAGTAGACTTCATTAAATGATTGTACACACACACAAACATGTAGTCAATAGTTAGATTTATAAGTGACTGTCCATTTTGCATTTTAAAGATGAAGGTATTGTTTGAATTGGTAAAATTTATGTTTTAAAACCCTAAGATATATTTTTAAAATGGATTATACTGTAGAGTTGGGATATTTTCTATATAGTCACTTGTGTAACCCAAATATGGGTAGATGAGTAATACGACTATAGGGTTTTGCATTTTTCTTGAGGAAAGTATATAAACTAGTAAATTGTTAAAATATTTAAGGAAACGTTAGTTAGTTATTGTGATTATGGACTTTACATTCACCTATGCATTTTATAATTATATAGTCAATTTGTGTACAAGTTTGCATAGTATAATTGACTAGGTTTTGTTTGGCTAAATTTGAGATGTGGTATAACATACTCAAGTAGGTTAATATGTTGTCCATGGTATTTTTTTATTTTGGCCAAATTTTGAGTTTATATAAATGATCCCTAAGCTAGGTAGTCAATTGTGTGATGTTATTTATTTTTATTAAACCATACCCAAGTTGGGTAAAAATGACTAAATTCATTATTTGATCATTTAAACTATATTTTAATGGCAACCTTGAATGACTGATTGGATTTCAATTATTAAATATTTTTAATAACTAATGGAATAAGTGAGTTTGATTTGTAAACTTTTTTTTATTTAATCTTCATGGCATATGAATTTCTTAGTTTATTATAAAAGGTTATGGGGCCTTTGTATGTAAGTTGACTATATACTTCACATATATAGTATACTATAAGGTGAATGATAGTGGATGTCAACCTTATAGTATTTTATATATATGAAGTATGTATAATGTAATTATATGTATGCATTTATATATAAATATATATTATACATATAGTTGTGATATAATTGTTATATGTTATAACAGTGAAAATTGGATTCTTATTTATATTTGGTTGTATAAAGGTATTATAAGTTTAAATATAAAGCATTCAATGTATTCATGAGTTTAATCATAGAACATAATTTTATGTTATAGACTAGTTGATGTTATATGTGAAATATGTGCAATTTATTAGTTAGGGTTATAATATTATTTCATGGAGAAATAATATTATAAGTTGCTTAGTGGATAAAGAAATTGGTGGTATAAATAATCATTACCTAGATGGTGTGTTATATGAGGAATGATATTGTATTTTGTTTATTATTTGTAATAAACTATATGCTTGGATTCCATTCACTTCATTTGATGGACTAAATGAATTTTTGTGATATTTTTATATTTAGCATAGTTTTGTTTAGATAAAGAGAAATATGATGAATGAATCTATTGGGTTTTGCATTATTGTTTATTTTATTGAATATAACATTCATGACCTTAATTAATAAATTCATGTATTCCAATGGCTTAATTAGCACCATCAATTCAAGATAAGGTGTAATATAATCATGTGATGTGTATGAATTTGGTTGATCCTAGAGATAATTTATTATTAAAAACTTTGTCCAAAGTAATATTTTATTAACATTTTCATTTAATATGTTTATATAATTTTTATATTTGTGTGATATCATGTTAAAATGTATTTATGGTACAGATTATGTATTAGATATCTTTGACACATGGCATCTAGTTTGTTACTATAAATTTTCACGCCATCATTATCTACCCATCCATGAAGGGAAGGCCATCACCTTATTTAGTAGATAGTGCAAGGAGTCTATGATCCGTGGTTGATGTGAAAATGTTCTTGGATGATGCTCTCCCTCCCAGCTAGAGTACTATCCTTGAGACTTCATAGTGATACTTGAGTCATGGATACTCTACTCAGAGGACCTTTATATCATGTTTTATCATTTGATATCTTATTATGTATTGCTACAACTATATATTTTATACATTATTTTTATATAGTATAGGATATATTATTGTATTAGTTGTGGCTAAAGTTGTACTATTTCATTTATGTTGAGATGCAATATTTATGGTTATTCAGTATTGTTCATGATTGTTGTATTTGTTCTTGGTGATCCTTAGCTAAGAGGATTAGCTATAAACTTTATGGTTATTTAAATTAATGTATTTAGTTTAATATCACTAGTTAGGATTTAACATGGTGAAATCTATATGTTGAATATGTGTATTTTTTTAAAACTAATGTTATATTCTAGTAAAACCTAGTGGGGTTGTTACATTGGGGTATCAAAGTTATGGCTCAAACTTTAGCACTTAATTTGTCCACTACCACAAACTTATTATCTTGATAAATATGAATAATAATGGTGTGCACTAGACCAGGAGGTAAGTATATTTAAAATAATGAACCCCCCATTGATCCAAATTAGTTTAAAACTTAGCAAGATATGAAGTCAAACCAAATCCTTACAACCATGCAAGAAAGTAAGGACTAAATCACAACTCTAGAATAAGAAATGCATGACCATGAAGAAGAAAATTTTCAAGAAGAGCCTAAAGAACATACTAATGAATAAGAACATATTAAAGAGCAAAGGAATGAGGAGGTGTCATAGGATACAAGAGATTGATTAGCTACAAAGTTAACACACAACATGAAAAATGTGAATCCACCCAAATTTGATGGAACTATATTAGGGAATGGAAAAGTATTTATACATTCAAATTTATTTCAAAGTCATGAAATTAGTCTAGGAATCTTATTAGCTTGTTGGAGAAGAAAAAAATTGGTGGGAAAACAAAAATCTTGAGATGAACCTCGACTCAACCACCACCACTTGTAAATATTTTGTGACACTATTTAGGTCATGATGGATTCCACAACTATACTTTGACCAAAGGCTTATAGATTTATAGCATCTTAAGCAAGGGGATATTTTAGTGAATTAATACTAGGAGTAATTCACCAAGATTATTTATTATGTACCTTAGTATCAAGTAGATCAAAGGTTTATAATTAGAAAATTTATCATGGGATTAAAACCCCAAATAGGCAATGAAGTAGATGTACATGGTCCATATATCATAGATCAAGTATTTGAGAAGGTGATCAAGAAAGAACAAAAACTAAAATCTCTTACCCAATTTAGAGATAAGTTCAAAAAGAAATTTGGGAATTATAAACCAACATTAAATAAGAATAACTGGAAGTAAATTAGTCAAGATTTCAAGGGTTAGTTCAATAATCAAAATGCCAAGTTCAAAAAGGGATTAGGGAATATTAAGATTGGTAATGGTTTTAAGGGTGTTTTAAAGGGAAATCAATAGACTGAGAAGAAGTGACTGGTTAGAGGTTGCTTCATTTTTGGAGGTGACCATTTTAATTGAAAATGTTCTTAGGATAAATCATAGAACAAGGGTTTGACTTCTTAGTAAGGTATGTTTCAATAGCAAATTCATGCATTTGTTGAAAATCAACATGATGAGTATAAAAATTCACCCTTATAACTATCAAGTATTTTATTCAATCATGTAGTTTCTATTTTAATTGATATGGGAGTTACAAAATGCTTCATTTCTCCTAGAGTGCTTAGTACATCATCTAGAAAGGCTAAAATAATTGTAAATTCATGGTCAATACAATATGGGAATGAGTCAAAGGTAAAATTTAACAAGTGTATATTTAAATCAAATATTAGATTTCTTGAGTTTACAATAGTAGTGGATATTTATACAACATCGTTAGGATCATATGATGTGATCCTGTAAATCAATTGTCTTGTAAAGCATACAGCCAATGTTAACTATTTTATGAAGAAGGTTGAGTGTCAAGATGATTTTAGAAATAAGACACAACTTTAGGGTGAGATAAGGTACTTGAAGCTAAGGTATGTTTATAGAATTCAACTCAATAAATCTCAAATGAAGTAATTCCAAGAATTTATCATTAAAATAAATGAGATGTAATAATCTAAGGAACCATTTATTCAAGATTATCCTTTCTTGATAAACTTCCATGACATGTTTCTATAATAATTACCAAGATTTCCACCTAAGCATGAGTTTGATTTCTTAATTGATATCATACCTAGATTAGAACCATAATCTAAGGTGGCATATAAAATTATAAGCAATGAACTGATTGAGTTAAGGGCATACCTTTAGGAGTTACTGTCAAAAGGTCTAATTCAACTGAGTGTGTCACCATGGGCTGCTCTAGTTGTCCTCATTAAGAACAAGGGTGACACTCTTTGCTTGTACATATATTATAAGATGTTGAATAAAGAAATGATAAAGAATAAAAATCAATTTCCATGAATTTATGATCTCTTTTATCAAATGTGAGGATCCATAATATTTTTTAAGATTGATCTTAGAGTAGGGTATCACTAGTTGAGGATCCATGAAGAGGATATCTTAAAACTAATGTTCAAGACTAGATATGAGCAATATGAATTTATAGTGTTTTCATTTGGATTGAAAAATGCTCTAGTAACATTTATAAATCCTATGAATAATGCATTCATAGGTTACTTAGATTGATTTGTGTTGGTATTTCTTGATGACATCCTCATTTACTTTAAGGATGAGGAAGAGCACTTACAACATTTGTAATTGGTTTTTTAACATTTGTGGAAGCATAGATTATATGGAAAAATTATCTAAGTGTGAATTTTATAAAATAAAGTTTAATTTTTTGGACATATTATCTCTACAGATGGTATTTTAGTATATCTAGAAAAGATAAGAACCAGTATGGAGTGGAAAATAGTAAAGAATGTGTATGAAGTAAGAAGTTTCATGGGATTAGTGGGTAATTATTACAAGAAATTCATTTTGAATTTTTCTAAGATATCTAATTCAACTACCTCTATTAAATGAAAGAATAAAAGTTTATTATGGTCATATAAGTTTGAGGTAGCCTTTTATGAATTGAAAAGGAGGCTTACTTCAACACTAGTGATAATAGTTTTTTATCCTAATGGTCAATTATGAGTGATCACCAATGTATCTAAGGATAAAATTGGATGAATTATTATGCATGATGATTTATTGGTAGCCTATGAGTCTAGGAAATTGAATCCATATGCTGTAAAAAATGCCCATCATGACCTAGAACTTACAACAATTATGTATGCTTTATAAGTTTAGAGGCATCATTTGTTAGGATAACTATTTGAGTTCAAGACTGATAACTTGGGACTCAAGTACATATTAACCCAACTAAATTTAAATTCTCATCAAAGGCAAGGGTTATAGTTCTTGTCTGACTATGATTTTGATATTAACTATATCAAAGTTAAGGAGAATAGAGTAGATGATGCTCTAAGTTATAGAAGGTACATAGTAGTTGTGGCTATTATCTGAAGTAATTTTAGAGATCAAGTAATAAAATTATTTACAAGATATGAATTCTATGATTAGGTCAATAAAGCTTTTTCTAAGAATGCTCAAAATCTTAGGTATAAGGGTTTCAAAATAGAAAAAGATGGTATTTTATGGTATAATAGTAGTATGTATATTCTAGATAGGGAGAACATGAGGAGCATAGTGATAATGTAATTTCACAATGCCTAATATTCAAGACATCTAGGAGTAACCAAGATCATGGTTAATCCTATAACACTCTATTTTTGGAAAAGAATCAAGAGGGATGCAACATATTTTATGTCTTATTATCTAGATTATTAGCATGTGAAAGCCAAAAATGTGCATTTGACTAGATTTTTGTATCCACATGACATAACAGAGTAGAAGTGGAAAGTGATCAATATGGATTTTTTCCAAGGGTTACCATTATCACAAAATCTGCATGACATGGTCTTGGTGGTAGATGACAAACTAGCCAAGGTAGCTCACTTTATACCAAGAAATTTGACTGATGATGCACCTACTCTTATAAAGAGATTCATGAAGGAAGTGTATCAATTGCATGATTTTCTAGAGAAGATCATTCTAGATTAATATCTAAGGATGACTTCTAGGTTTTAGTTGACTCTAAATTTAGTGTTAAGCATGGAATATACTGAGATAGTGGGGTGAATCAGTATATTATATATCTTATAAAACTTTCTCTTTATCCAATTCCACTTAATCAAACATTCAAGATATGTAATAAAACTCAAACAATAAACATCACACAAGATAGACAGAGACACTAGATATAATGTGGAAACCCAATGTGGGAAAAACCATAGAGAACAATCTCAAGTATATTCATGAGAACAAACCCACAGGAGAACCATACCCCTTTGTTGAGTACCAACCTCAACTACAATTTGTGAGCATCAACCCACATGAGCTTCAAACCCCTTTGCTGAGCACCAACCTAGCTACTATTCATGAGCACCAACCTAAAAGAACACCAACCCCTTTATCGAGCACTAACCTAGCAACAATTCATGAGCACCAACCCATAGGAGCACCAACCCCTTTGTGTATACCACACACCTATCTCTCAATGTTGATATCTAAACAAATGATAGATCAATACAACATCTCCTTCCTCTCTCTCACCTTTGCTCTTCTAAGCTAGATATAACAAATACAAATCATATTCATCTCTCACAATTTCTCTTCTAAGCTAGATATTACAATATCAAATCAACCTCTCACTTCCATATTATAAATGGATTCTCAATCCTTTATTTATAGCTTTCCAAATGACCTTTGGCCTTCTCTCTTTGTGACCCTTCAATCCTCATGGAAAATGGTGCCAATCTTGGATGACCCTTCATATTCAAGCCTTTGAAAAGTCATGTGGTGACCCTTCATGACCAAAAATGTTGCTCCCACTTTTGTCCTTATATTTGGTGACTTTTCATATTCCTTAAAGTGTCCCTTCATGAGAAATTCACCCTTCCTCTTTTGTCTTCACTTGATGACTCTTGGTATTCCCCAAGATGACTCTTCATGGGAAAATGTGTCCCGTCCTTCTTTTTTTGTTATCCTGTGGCTCTTCGACTTCTCCATGGGCCCTTCTTTTGTCTCATATGCAACCAAAAATATATTCATTAATATTAAATAAATATTAACTCATATTAGCCAAGATATATTTATTACAAACAACATTAAATGCAATGGGGCCTTTATCACAAATAATAGTAAACCTTTGACATCAATGACAATATTTCCAAAAATCTCCCCCTTTGTCATTGATGGCAACCTCAATCCTAAAATTACCACATCATATCACCTACACATACTATCATCTGAAAACATACAGTAACTCCCCCTTATTGTAGCAACCTGTACCTATTCCCTGTACCTATTTTTTGCACCTATACCTGTACTTTTTATTCTCCCCCTTTGACATCAATGGCAAAGGGCCTACCTAGAGATAACACTTAGCTCCCCCTCACTTGATGCTAAACATCAATGGCAAGAAGTAATAGAAATTACTCCCAACTCCTCTCGCCGATCTTTGAGAAGATATTTAATAATGCATATAAATATTTACCTATCCTTTGAGAATTTGCAATCAACTCATTTGAATATTTCCTTCTAATCTCACAACCTTCCACATGAAACTTTAAGGTGTATCTTTGAACACATATTTAACTTACACTCAAAATATTATGCTTACAAAACATTCTTAGCTTTGGTTCTACTAATATCTAACCTTAAAATACCTTTTCTAGCTATCTTGGCAGTGGTTTTATCTTCAACTTTCACTATGCCACCATTGATCTTCTTTACTCTTATCTCCTATCATATGCCTTAAACATCCACTATCAACAAACCATGGCTGATCTTTATTTGTTACATACAAATCTGTTTGCACCAACATAGAATCTTCAAGTTGTTTCTTCTGCCATGAACATGTCTGAACCTTCTTCCTGATGAATGGAGCTTTGAAACTCTGATCCTCCTTGATTAAATCTACATGAGTATCATTTTCCTTCTTTTTAAAATTGTTATCTCTTTTTCAACATTCTAATTTCTTATGAACATAATCATTTGAAACACTACATATGCAAGAATCATTCTAATAGCCTCAAACCATAATACTGATGCAAAATTTTCTTTAAAAATATATTCCCTCAAAAGATATACAAAATAATCTTCTAACTCACCTTCTTTTAATGCAACATATCAAATACCTAATAGCATCCACCATGCTTCATTTTTTCTTAAAAGTGTCTCCTTGAAGCCTAAAAGAGACACCCCACACAAAAGGGTCCTAAAAACAAATCTCAGGAGATTCCCACATCTCCTCTATTTCTTCCTTGATCTTCTTGTGTTTTTCTTTTAGAATTCGTTTAAGCATGTCTAACCTTTTTGCCCTACTAACCTTATCATTTATGATTTTTTTCATGTTCTCAACTTTTTCAACTATCTTATCTTGACAAAACTCATGCTCAAATGAACAAGAGTTTCTTTACAATCCTTCTTATCTGATTCTTTATCTACTATAGTAAGTAATTCATTTTCACTCTTGAACTCAACCTGATCAACCTTTACTATTTTAGGTCTCCAAACTTGAATTTGGTTTTTCTCATATTTTCTAGGGTCTCTAAATCCTTTGTAATACCTTGAATATCTCTTTACTTTGATTTGACATAATCTAGCAATATGTCCAACCTCATGACAACAAAAGCAAACAATATTTCTCATACCTTTTTCTTGAATGTGACTGAGATCTCCCTTTGACTGGTTACTTCTCCTCATATAATCTCTTGCCCTATGACTGACATGATGACAAATAAAACAATGGCCATGAAAAGAATTTGAAAATTTGAAAGCATTGGGCTGCCTAATTGAATTATTTGATTTGCCTTCAAAACTTGCATCCTTCTTTCCTTAGACCGATATTTCATGATCTTTTTCAACCTTGATTATAATCTTCTCATCATTATCTTTTAAACAACCTAACTCAACCTTCAACTTATTACACTCTTCTTCTTTTGATGTTGAAATCAAATTTGTAACCTCTAACTGATTCTTAAGATCTTGAATAAATATCTTATTTTCTTTTACTTCTATAGCCAACTTAGAATCCAAGATACACACTTTTTCTTTAAGAGCCTCAACCATAGATTTCAACTCTTGATTCTCCTTCTTTAGCTATTGGCCATATTATGATTTTCTTTGATCTACCTTTAAGATGTTAAACCCTTTCTAAAGGACGCTGCTTTGATACCAATTGTTAAGCATGGAATATACTGAGAGGGGGGTGAATCAGTATCTTATATATCTTATAAAACTTTCTCTTTATCCAATTCCACTTAATAAAACATTCAATATATGTAATAAAACTCAAACAATAAACATCACACAAGATAGAGAGAGACACCAGATATAACGTGGAAACCCAATGTGGGAAAAACCACGGAGAACAATCTCAAGTATATTCATGAGAACAAACCCACAAGAGCACCATACCCCTTTGTCAAGTACCAACCTCAGCTATAATTCATGAGCATCAACCCACAAGAGATTTAAACCCCTTTATTGAGCACCAACCTAGCTAATATTCATGAGCATCAACCCACAGGAGCACCAACCCCTTTGTTGAGCACCAACCCAGCAACAATTTGTGAGCACTAACCCACAAGAGCACCAACCCCTTTGTGTATACCACACACCTATCTCTCAATGTTTCTATCTCAACAAATGATAGATAAATACAACATCTCCTTCCTCTCTCTCACCTTTGCTCTTCCAAGCTAGATATAACAAATACAAATCATATTCATCTCTCACAATTGCTCTTATAAGCTAGATATTACAATATCAAATCAACCTCTCACTTCCACATTACAAATGGATTCTCAAGACTTTATTTATATCTTTCCAAATGACCTTTGGCCTTCCCCCTTTGTGACCCTTCAATCCTCATGGAAAATGGTGCCAATCTTGGATGACCCTTCATATTCAAGCCTTTGAAAAGTCATGTGGTGACCCTTCATGACCAAAAACTTCCTTCCCACTTTTGTCCTTATCTTTGGTGACTTTTTGTATTC
>JARHVA010004299.1:292500-367500 GCA_037957365.1 Torreya grandis
GAGTTTAAATATAGAACATAATTATATGTTGTGGACTCACTATTATTATATGTGGAATATGAACAATTTATTAGCTAGGGTTATAACATTATTTCATGGAGGAATAAGATTATAAGTTGATTAGTGGGTAAAGCAAATGGTGATCTAAATAATCATTACCTGAATGGTGTGTTATATGAGGACTTTTATTATATTTTGTTTATTATTTTTAATAAAATAGATGCCATAATTCCATTCACTTTGTTTGAAAGAGTTAATGATTGTTTTTAATTATTATGTATTTAGCATAATTTTCAACTAAAGAGATATTATGAATGAATCTATTTGGTTTTGTATTATTATTTATGTTACCAAATCATTAATTCATAAAACTAATTAAGTAGTGGATAGATTGCATTGGTGTTGATGCTTCTAATGACCTCATAGGTGTTATTTAGTGTTGATGAACACTTCTAATTTTAGGATTCAAAGAATCCAAGGCATGAGTTGCAATTTGTGATATTTCTATGATGTATGTGGTGGAATACAAGTAGAGTATGGGAACTATCCACAATATTTATTTAACTTGGTGGTTGGGAGCCGCCAAGGTCTATATCTTTGTGATGTTTCTAGCCAACAAGTTAATCTAAGTGGATATTAACAATGACATTTAAACTAGGTGAGATTTGATAAATAAAATAGAAAAAGAAGGGTTAGACAAAAAAGAGAATATGATTGCAAATTCCCCTCTCAAATATTATGACAAATTTTTAATTAATGTGAGCATACATGAACCAATTTGTGGTGTAAAATAGTATAAACTCAGACTGTATCACAAACCAGGCAAGCTTCAAAGGAGATATATAAACCTCAAATAAGAACCAAGTTTACTTTTAAAAGTTTGATACTTTAACCTAAATAGCATATGCACATCCAAATGTAGAGAAAATACAATGAAGTATACCTAAGATATTTTTATTTAATCTAGAATTAGCACAAATTAATAGCACCATGATAGAAAAAATAGCTTAAAATGTAGAGAACCATTCAAATTTAAGAAATTAATATGAAATTGAGAGACAACATTGGATTTCAACAAACTATTTGGATAATCTTTTTAGAATTCCTTGTATTAAATTCTCATTTGTATACAAATTTATTGGAGTCTCTCCTTTTAAAAAAATGTAACCTTTGCCTATTTATAGGAAACATAGGTAGTATACTAGTTATCTTTTCAAAATATCCATGTGTATGATATGGATAGTTGTCCTTAATACAAAGATTATAATGTAAAAGGCTTTATATGCTAATTTTGACAAAAGGACTTGTTGACCAATTTATATGCCCCCTTTTTTTATATTTTCCTGCTGGTTTGGCTTCTTCATGTTGGACTTCCCATGGTTTTCCTCATCCCCATTGTTTTTTTTCTATTTTTCCTTTGTTCTTTTCCCCTCAGGTCATTTCTTTCCCTTTAGGCTCAGCTTTCCCTTTGTTTTTTCCTTCCCCTAATTTCTTCCCTTTGGGCTCATTTATCTTTTCCCTTTAGACTTATTTTCCTCAAACTTTTCCTTCAAACTTAGGTCTAAAGGATGTCCTTTGTATTTCTCTTTCTCAAGTTTTTCTTTGCCTTAAGTTTTTCCCAAATTGCCCTTCAAAATTTTATGAAGGCACTTTCCTTTCCTCTCCCCCCCCCCCTCTTCCTTCAAAAGTATTTTGAAGGGTACTTTTTCTCTAAGTGACCATTTAGAAAAATTTCGAAGGACACTTCACCTTGTTTCTTCATCTAAGTGACCCTTTAGAAAAAATTTGAAGGGCACTTTTTGCCCAAGTGCCCCTTTGGATTTTTTCTAAAGGGTACTTTTGCCTAGGTCTTTTCCCAAATGTCCCTGTAGAAAATTTTTAAGGGACATTTTTGTCTAAGTGCCCTTCAAGAATTTTCCTGAAGGGTCACTTTTGGCCATTTATTCCCAAAGGTTTCCCTTCAAAAAAGTTTTGAAGAGCCATTTCCTTTGGATATTCCATTTATAATTTTTCAAAGGGGCCTTTTGTTACCCCCAAGTGTCCTTTGAAACTTTTTTGAAGGACACTTTCCTCCAAGAGTCCTTTGAGAAATGTTCCTGAAGGATCCTTTGATTAACCCTTTATAAAATGTCTAAAGTGAATTCCTTTGGGGAATTACTTTGTGGATTTTAGACAAGCCCAATGCCAAAGAAATCAAAGGACAAGACCTAAATAAATTCCTTCAGACTTTTTTCCTAATGAATTATTTCAATAAAATTGCTCAAAACATAAAACCTAACTAAATTACCCATGACATGCCACAAGACATCAATTTCATGCCTAAATTATTCAAGTAAGAAGTGAAGTCACTTGGAAAACACAAATGACTCTACAGTACAAATAAGGATTTATCAAAGGCTTGACTTATAACTTTTATAAGTAAGGAGACTTAAAGAACCCCAAAAAGTAAGCAAGGTGTAGAAGGATTCAAAAAACCTAAATGGGTCTTAAGTAAATCAAAATCAAGTTTTAAAAATAGATTTGATTATAAAAATTTATAATTAGAATCAATCAAAAAATTTGAAAGAGTAAGCAACCTTGAAAGTGCAAATTAGATTTCCTAACATGCTTAACTTATAAGTTTTTAAAGTAAATCCATTCATAAAACCCAAATGGGTCTACAGTGCAAATCAAGATTTGTCAAATACTTTGCTTATGACATTTCATAAGTCATTAGTAATGGAAACCTTGAAGTAATAAAGTTAAAAAAATCATAGAGCCTAAATGGTTCTTCAAGTTCAAGTCAGATTTTCAAGGCTACTTAGCTCAACAAGCTTGACCCAACAACATGGTTCACAATGAATGATCAATAAAATCAAAATCTGCCACATGACTTATTATAGATAAATGGAGGATAATCCACATGTATCCATGGTAAGAAAATCAATGACTTAGAACCATGATATGATTCCTTCCTTGAAGACCAATCAAAAGTGATGGACAAAGCCAAACTAAATGAAAGTGACTTTTTCATGCCATTATGCAAATAAGCAAGCCAATGAGGAGTGGGTGGGTGTTGAAATATATTTATAATAGGTGGATCCATTAATAATGACCATTTTTGTCACCTTCCCCAAGTATCTCATTTCTATTGGCAGCCGTTGGGAAGCATCTTTGGGGGATAAGTAAAGGGTGTTTGAGAGAGTGACATAGATTAAATAAAATGCCAAAATAAGCATCTTTGGTAGGTTCATTTGCAACCAAGGATGGTGACCTCCAAAAAAATTATTTCCCTCTTTTGGTAATAAGTTCATCCCTCATATCTCTCTCTTTTATATAAATAAGACCCTTGGGATATTGTTAAATCAACCACAAACAGTATGGTGAAGCCTTACTAGAATGTTTTGACATTTTCTTGCCTTTGAGCATAGAAGCATAAGTCTATTTTCATTATAAGTTATAGACATTTTTTTGGGTATGAAAGAAATATAGAGTGATATAAAGTGATGTTTTATCCTTCTATTCTCTATCCTTCATGCTTTTGAGCATAGATTTGTTATAATAAGTCATGTGGAGTATATTCTAGCTTGATGAGATTTTGCATATATGTAACCCTTTTTAGGACTATATAGGTTATTTTTATAATTACTTACCTTGTGTGTTCTCATTCATTTTATCTCTATATTTAAATATTTTTGTTGGAATCTTCTAGATATCAAAGATTAGGCTTGTATTCTATTTTATTGTGCAAATTTATAGGGCATACGTGCGGATAATAACTTCTGGTGTATCACCATTGTAGACTAGGCTTTTCATTTATGCGAATTTCTGATCCTTTTCATCCAAACAAGCTAGTTCAAAAGATTTCATTACATAAAATCTAATATAGGGAGCTATCCCTTTCAACCTAGAGGTTCATTTCCACTTAGACACCGACATTCCTAGAAATGTCCCAATGTTGCCCAAATCTAGAGGAGGCCTAAATAGCCCTCTTCTAGGGTGATAGATTTAGAGATAAGAATTATGGCATGCCCACTAGGACCAAGTTTTATTGTTAAGTCAAGGTGAATGTTGGTCTTGATAGGCCTAAAATAGTAGAAATACCCCTAACATAGCATTTGGTGACTCCCAAAGGATGTGAATCCCTGGTTCCAGACCAAATTTTATACATTATCCTACATGGTCCTAAAAAGGTCCTCAATATTTTCTAACCAAGCCCCTTTAGTTGAAGTTCTTCCTAAATAAAAAAACCCTAAACTACTCCTATCCCTATTCCATCTTTGGCAAAGAGGTTTTGGGGAAGAAGAGGAAGAGGTTGAAGAAGTTCAAGGATAGGAAGAAGTTGAAGAAGAAGAAGAAATAGAGGATCAAAGGGAAATAATAGAAATTGGGAAAAGAGGAGAGATGGATAAAGATAAACCCTTACCTAATTTTAAATACCCAAAACCCAATAGAGCTTCATGCATATAACCCCATCCATCTGTATGCTACCAAAAATCTTCCTAGTTTCAATAGGGAGGGTCTGATTACCAAATCTAAACATATTAAATACATTTCTAATTTATAAAATTTCCATAATGTTATTATGGCCAACATAACCATTAGGCTACATGATATGTCTTTAAAAGGCAAAGCACTTGACTGGTATAGAACATTGGAAGGGGGTTACATTACAAGTTGGGATGACTTTGGAGACTTATTGGTGACAAGATTTGTAAATAAGAGTGATCATGCTTCCCTAATACATCATATAAATTTAATAAGAAGAGGTCTAAATGAATCCATGGGAGATTTCAATGAGAGATTTCAAAGAACATGTTATAGGCTACCACCAATCATGAGACCTTCTCCTAGCTTTGTGTTCCCAACATACCTCAAAGGAATTGGTATTGATGTTGTTGTTATGTTGTAGTTAATAGGAGGATTCACTCTTATAGGTGCATACGATCTAGAAATTGAGTTTGAGAATAGCTTAATTACGGTTGGAAGACTTCCTTGAAGAGTTTCCATGCCTTTGTTATCCCAAAATTTAGTTAAAGTTCCAAGCATGTCACAAGTTCCCAATGCCAATGTGAAGCCAAGAGCCTTTCCCAAGAAAGTGGATAACATTGTGGACAAGGATGAAGAAATAAGATGATTGAGAGCATAGCTCAAGAAAGCTCAATATCAGGCAAGTGCTCCTCTTAATGCATAATACTATCCTCAGCAAGTATATAAAGCTCCATCCCAATATAATTATCAAGGGAGAGAACAAAATCAACCAGGACATAGAGCTCCATCCTAATATAATTTTAAAGGGAGAAGACAAAATCAACAAGGATATAGAGCTCCATCCCAATATAATTTTCAAGGGAAAGGACAAAATCAATAAGGTTAAAATAAGTAGTCTAATTCATATAATCTACATTCTACTACTCTCGTAAAGGTTGTTGTTCCAGTTCATGAAAATCTAGTGCAAGGAAAAGATCATGTAGACCAATGGGGGTAACCTCAAGGTTAGTTTACAAATGATGATGGAGAAACTAGCTACAATTTGACTACACAAGAGGAAGCTACTCCTTACATGATAGTAGAAGAACCATGTCCTAACCAAAATGATAGTCATGGAGAAGGCAGTAGCCCAGGTGTGGGAATGATGAATTTTAAAGTAAAAGATGATTTTATGTTGACTCAAGGCATGTAAATTTTATCCAATACAAGGTGTAAGAAGAGAGCATTGGGAGAAATATAGAAGCCATGAATAGCTCTAAATGATACCTCTCCATGGCCATAAATCATCAATCAAAATGTTAAACCTTTTACAAGCCATATTCCTCAATAAAATAAAAATGTAAATGTGGCTACTAGGATTGAAACATAGCAGGCTACAACTCCTTCATTACCATCCAAATGCAAGAGAATGTGAATGCTCCATCTCTAAATATTGTGGACTCATTAAAGATCACTAATACAATCATATCGCTTTAAGAAGTTCTACATATTCCTAGTTAAAAGGAGATTTTTCAAGAGCAGTTAGCAAGCATGCGTGTGGCTCCTCAATCTCAAAATCATCATAGTGTGGCTCTCACAAATTCTCCAAATCATCTTTTGGAGCCTTCTACTAAAGCTAAAAAACATCCACCCTTCTACCTCAAACTCATTGTGGGAGATAAGTTGGGTTTGAACTATGAGCCACATAGTAAAGGCATGTTATAGCTGGATGGAACTCCAACCAAGATGGTAGGATTGGTCAAAGGTCTGAAAGTGTTTTTACATGGCTGTCCAAGCTTCCCTATCATGCAATATATTGTGGTAGTGGACCTTCTAACCCATTTTGCTATGTGCTGTCAAGGGACTTTATAGACAAGATAAAAAGATACCTTTCTACTTATTGGTCATTTCTAGATTTCAAGACAAGGTATGGAACCAAGGTAACCATAAGGAATCAACCCTTATCAAGGTTCCACATTGAGCCATACTTGGAGACAATGTCGAATTAGAATTGTCTAATCAGCAAGGGGGAAGAAACAGTCATGGATGATGAAACATCTTCTCCACTTGAAGGTATTTATGACCTCTATCTTGATAATTACAACATTGAAACACATGTATTTTATCCTTACACTTTCATTGAGGAGACTGATTTGGGAGTTTAATTCATGTATGAAGAGAACATTCCAATTCCTTCACTCACCAATGAAGATCATGAACTTGATGTGATGTGGGAAATGTTATTTGATCATTCAAGGAGAAAAGTAGGTGTAGGATTTGGCATCATGTTGTTTTATCCATCAAGGAATGGTTAATACTCTTCTTATAGGTTTCACTTTAGCTACACTTGCAACGTGGTAGAATATGAAGGCCTAGTTCATGGTCTCCAATGGGCAAAGAAGAGAGGAATCAAGTTTTTGAAAGTCTATGGAGATAGTGAGTTGGTCATTTATCAAGTAAGAAGTTGATATATAGATAATAACCCCTTTCTCAATTCCTACAAGCATAGTGTATGGGATCTACTTGAAGATTTTGATGCCTTCAACATTCAACCCGTACCAAGAGACTTGAACAAGCATATTGATAGCTTGGCTGCAATAGGAGCACATTTTGACTTGACTACTGATGTAGCAAAAGAGAAGGATCAATATCATATCAAGACCATTGTGAGACCTTCCATTTTGGATAATTAAGTGTCATGGAAAGTGTTTGAAATTGATGAACACATTGCACACTTCTTGCAAAATGAGGTAGGATTCTCCTCAAGAAATCAAAAGAGGTTACATAATCATTATGAAGAGAAAATTATATAGATAGAAACAAATAAAATACCCAAGGGGGTGATTATCTTGGAGAGTGTCTTCAATTAGGGTGATCAAAAGAATAATCAAAGAATGAGCATGTCAACAAAAGAAGAGAACGATGAGAGAGTTTTGATTTTAAAGGATAAACTTTTTAAGATTAACAAGGTTTGTTCTCAACTTGAAAGGCAAGATTTTATTTCATTATGAAAAGAGTTTCATGACACATTTTCTTGGGAGTACAAGTAATTGAAAGGCTTTGATCCAATTCTAGCTCATCACACTATTAAGTTGGAGCATGGAGCTAAACTGGTAAGACAAAAGCAAAGTCCTATCATACCCAAGATAGAGAACTCATGAAGAAAGAGATGACCAAATTTATTGAGTCTAGGATTATCTTTCCTATCAAACACTCAACTTGGGTAGTCAACCTTGTGGTAGTTCGAAAGAAGAATGGAGAAATCATACTTTATGTGGGTTTTCATAATCTAAATAAATTGTCTCTCAAGGATCATTATCCACTCCGTTAAATTGAACAAATTCTATAAGTTATTTTAGGTTCTTAACGTTTATCACTTCTTGAGGTTATTCAGGTTATAATCAAATACTGGTAAAAGAAGAGGATCAATTCAAGATAGCCTTCACCACCAAGAGGGGGACCTTTGCCTACAAGGAGATGCCATTTGGTTTATCTAATGCTGGAGCTACATTTCAAAAGGCAATGGACATGGATTTCAAAGGTTTGATCAATATCAATAAGTTTTTTCTTTTTTACCTTTATAATATAACTATTTTTTCAAAGGATATTATTGATCACATGGGACATTTAAATCAAGTGCTCAATAAGTGTAGGGAGTATGGCATATCTCTCAATCAAAATAACTGCATATTTGATGTCCATGAAAGTAAGATTTTGGGTCATGTTGTTTCAAAATAAGGCTTATCTATTGACCCCAAAAGGATTTAAGATATTCTAGGCTTGTCCTTGCCTCAACACAATAAGGGTATATAAATCTTATTGGGGAAAATAAACTTTGTAAGGAGGTTTATCCCAAACTTTGCAACTATGGTAAAGCCTATCATAGCCATGCTAAAAAAGAAATAATTTTTTACTTCGATAAAGGAAGATAAGAGCATATTTGAGTCAATTAAGAAATTAATTGTAACATACCCCACTCTCTTAAATCCATTTTTTTCTAAATATTTCATACTTTATACTTTTTCTAACCTTGACACAATCTTAGCTATGCTTATGCAAAAGAATGATGAAGATGTTGAGCAATCAATTGCTTTCTTCAGCCAAGGCTTAGAGGACTATGAAGTGAGATATTATTTTGTTGAGAAGTAATATTTAACCATCATTATAGGATTCAAAAAAATTAGGAATATGGTTTCTAATAATAAGATCCATGTCATGGTTTCCCGTCTTATCACCGAGGAGTTTCTCCTAAGCAAAGATATCAATGAAAAGAGAGTTAGGTGGATCATGAAATTGATGGAATATGAAATTGATGTCAAGGTAAAAAACTTGGTAATAGGGAGAGGTTTGTGTGATCACTTAGCATCTAAATTTCAAGAGACAAAAGAGTAAGCTTTGGTAAATCAAGTTCAAGACTAGCCAGTTGATCATGTAAAATCAAAGTTAGACATAAGACATCATTGGTTTTATTCAAAATGGCCAGTGTCCTAATGGCTTGAACAAAGCTCAAAGGAGGTATTTTAGGCTTAAAATTATCCCTTATTTTATTTTGTATGGTGTTCTTTGTAAAAGGGATGTGAATAATGTGTTGCTAAGATGCATTAACAATGACCAATTTGATATGCTACTAGAAAAGTTCCATAATGGTGCAGATGGTGGTCACTTCTCTCCTTAAAAAATAGCTACAAATATAATGGGAGCTAGTTATTATTGGCATAGTCTTCTCAAAGACTATTATCATTGGGCTAAGTTTTGTCCTCAACGTGCTTTATTTGTTGGCAAATAAAAACTTGCAGCTCTTCCATTGAATCCTATTCAAGTGGACCAGCCCTTTATGCAATGGGGCCTTAATTTAATTAGCATGATCAACCCTGTATCAAGTGATAGACAAAATGGATATTAACTACTAAAAACTACTTCATAAGGTGGGTAGAGGTTGTTGCAATGACAGAGGCAAATGATAATGCTATCTTGGAATTCTATGACAATATTGTAACAAGGTTTGGGGTTCCTCATGTCATCAGCTTAGATAATGCACTTACCTTCATAAGTGCTAAAAATTTTGATTGGGTAGCAAAGACTGGGGTTTATTTGAGTACCTCATCCAACTACTACCCTTAAGGAAATGGATTGGCTGAGTTTACCAATAAGAACCTCATGAAGATTATTAAGAGGATGTTGGAAACCAATTAAAGAGGATGGAATAACAAGCTAAATATAACCTTATGGGTAGACATAATCAATCCCAAGAATAAAATTGGTAATTTTCCCTTTGTAGTTGTCTATGGGAGAGAAGATACATTATTTATATCATAAGGGCTCCCTACCATGGAACTTGCAAAACTAGAATTACTTGAAAACACTCCCATGGAGTCAGATTGATAGAATGAATGTAGCTATAGGAGGTAATAAATGATGCACACAAAGCTTTGGAACACCATACATTTCTCATGAATAAATAATTTGACAAAAGGACAAGGGTAAGAGTGTTCAAGTAAGGTGACTTAGTCTTGAAATGGGACGAGGACAGAGAAAAGCTAGGAAGACATACAAAGTTTGATACTTCATGGAGTGGTCCTTACATCATCAACAAGTGCAACCCAAAAAACTCCTTTCAGTTATCCAAGATGGATGGAGAAGAGCTACCTATTTTGATGAATGGGATCTATTTGAAGTCTTAATTCTAGACCTTGATGGGCATGTCTTGTAAATACTATGTTTTGTGTGTTTCCCTTATTGTTTTGCTTTTTTCCCTAACTGCCTTATAGCACAAGTGTTTTCCCTTGATCTTTATTTGATATGTTTTACATGTATGTACCCTTAACCATGGATTGTTATTTTAAATCACATTTCTTTACATGACTCCATTCCCAATGGAAGGATTTAGGTAGCTAGTCTAATGACATAGCAGGCATGTCTCCCCTAGAAATTGCCAAAATGTCAACCAATTTCTGTCCCCACTTTTTTGGTTTTGTCCTTGGCTAGTTTGGCTTCTTCATGTTGGGATTTTTGTGTTTTGCCTTGTCCCCTTTGTTTTTTTTTTCTATTTTTCCTTTGTTCTTTTCCCCTCAATTCACTTCTTTCCCTTTAGGCTCAGCTTTCCCTTTGTTTTTTCCTTCCCTTTCTTTCTTCCCTTCAAGCTCTTTTATCTTTGCCCTTCAGACTTGTTTTCCTCAAACTTTTCCTACTGACTTAGGTCTAAATGACATCCTTTTTATTTGTCTTTCATGGGTTATTCTTTACCTTATGTTTTTCTTGAAGTGCCCTTCAAAATTTTCCAAAAGTAGTTTTCCTTTCCTTGTTTTCCCCCTAAGTGTCCCTTCAAAATTTTTTTAAAGGGCACTTTTTATCTAAGTGACCCTTCAAGAAAATTATGAATGGCACTTCACCTTGTTTCTTCATCCAAGTGACCCTTAAAAAAAATTTGAAGGGCACTTTTCATCTAATTGAACCTTCAAAAAAAATTTGAAGAGCACTTTTTTCCCAAGTGTCCCTTCAGATTTTTTTTGAAGTGAACTTTTACCTTGGTCTTTTCCCGAATGCCCCTTCAAAAAAATTTTGTAGGGACATTTTTATCCAAGTACCCTTTAGGAATTTTCCTAAAGCATCACTTTTGGCCCTTTACTCCCAAAGGTTTCCCTTTGAAATTTTTTTGAAAGGCCATTTCCTTTGGAGATGCCCTTCAAAAAATTTTAAAGGGGCCTTTTTTTCCCCCTTAGGTGCCCTTTGGAACTTTTCTAAAGGACACTTTCCTCCAAGTGTCCTTTGGTATATTTTCCTAGAGGAACCTTTGATTAACCCTTTGTAAAATGCCTAAAGTAAATTCTCAAAGGAATTATTTTAGTAAATTACTTTGGGGATTTAAAACAAGCCTGATCCCAAAGAAGCTCAAAGATAAGACCTAAAGAAATTCCTTCAAACTTTTATTTGAAGGAATTACTTTGGGAAAATTTCCCAAAACATAAAACCTAACTGAATTGCCCATGACATGATGTAAGACATCAATCTCATTCCCAAAGTCTTCAAGCAAGAAGTGAATTCACTTGGAAAACCTAAACGACTCTATAGTGCAAATCATGATTTTTCAAAGTCTTAACTTATAAAATTTATAAGTAAGAAGCCTTAATGAACCTGAAGAAGTAAGCAAGGATTAAGACTCAAAAAACTTGAAAGGGTATTAAATAAAGGAAAATTAGGTTTTCAAAAGAGCTTTGCTTATAAAATTTTATAAGTAGAAGCAATCAAAAAAATCAAAAGAGAAAGTAGCATTGATAGTGCAAATCAGGTTTCCCAACATGCTTGACTTGTAAGTTTTATAAGTCAAGCTATTCAAAAGCCCTGAATGGGTTTATAGTGCAAATCAAGATTTGTCAAAGACATAGATTATGAAATTTCATAAGTCATGAGAAATGGAGAATTTGAAGTAATAAAGTTAAAGAAATCCTAGAGCCTAAATGGATCTGTAAGTGCAATTCAGACTTTCAAGGCTACTTATCTCAACAAGCTTGGACCAACAACATGATTCATGATGAATGATCAAGCAAATCAAAATCTACCACATGACTTGTTAGAGATAGATGGAAGGTGATCCCATAGGTATCCATGCCAAGAAAATCAATGACTCAGAACCATGATTTGATCCATTTTTTGAGGACCAATCAAAAAGGAAAGGACAAAGCCAAAACTAAATGAAAGCAACTTTTTTCATGACATTGTGAAAATTTACAAGCTAAGGAGGAGTAGTTAGGCATTGAAAGATATTTTTAATATGTGGCTCCATTGATAATGACCATTTTTTGTTCCTTCCCCAAGTATCTCATTTTTATTGGAAGCCATTGGGAAGCATCTTCAAGGGGAAAGCAAAAAAGAATTTGAGAGAGTGACATGGATCAAACAAAATTCCAAAATTAGCATCTTTGGTAAGGTTAATTTTATCTAAGGATGGTGACCTTCAATGGAACTAATTTCCTTCCTTTAGCACCAAAGGCCTACCTTCTCTCTCTCTCTCTCTCTCTCTCTCTCTCTCTCTCTCTCTCTCTCTCTCTCTCTCTCTCCTCTCTCTCTCTCTCTCTCTCTCTCTCTCTCTCCTCTCTCTCTCTCTCTCTCTCTCTCTCTCTCTCTCTCTACTATAAATAAGACCCTTGGGATATTTTCAAATCAACAATAGATAGTATAATGAAGCCCTATTGGAATGTTTTGCCATTTTCTTACCTTTGAGCAAAGAAGCATAATTCTATTTTCTTTCTAAGTTCTACACATTTGCCTAGGCATGTAAGAGACATAAAGTGACAAAAAGTTATGTCTTATCATTTTGTTCTCTATCCTTCATGATTTTGGAAAATATTTGATCCAATAGGTCATATAGATTGCATTCTAGCTATATGAGATTTTGCATATATGTTATCTTTCTAGTTACTTACCTTATGTGATCTCATTTATTTTGTCTCTACATTGAAATATTTATATTTGAATCTTCTAGAGCTCGAAGAATAATATTATATTCTACTATATTATGCAAAATTATAGGTCATACATGTGGATAATAACTATTGGTGTATCACCATTTTAGGACTATGCTTTTCATTTATACAAAATTTTGACCCTTTTTATCCAAACAAGCTAGTTCAACAAATTTCATTGTATAAAAGCTAATACAGGGAGCTAGTGCTTTCAACTTAAAGGTTCATTTCCATTTATAGGCACACCCACATGCCTAGAAATGTCCCAACATTACCAAATATGGAAGAGGCCTAAAAAACCCTCTTTTAGGGTGCAATATTTGGAGACAACAAGACTAATATATTCTAATATACCAGCGTATATATTACAAAGAATATTATTTCATGTTGCATTAGTGGGTCCCTTGGGTTACTACTTGAGTATGTTATTCACCTTAGTATATTGTTTGTTGATTATCTCAATATCTACTATAGGCTTCATCAAATAATCCTCTTCTTGACCTACCAATGTGTTAAATTATTTTTCACTCTTTACTTTAAGTTCTTGAATGCATTAGGCCTTTGAAATCTACTTCCCTAATGTAATTATGATATCAAGGACCTTCTGATTATCTTTGAAAGGCTTTCCTTGGTTGTCCTTGATGTTAAGGATGAAGGTATTGACTCTTTACTTAAACTCTTCATCATCCATCAAGCCTATGGAATTAGTTTTAGAAGGGTTTACCAATATTACCTTTAAGAGCATCTCCATTCTTGCTATCAAGCCTTTGTCCTCTTCCATGGAGCTATTGACATTATCACACTAGTTGCTTAGGTCTAATATCTCATCTTCAATAACTACTATAAAGTCATGAAAATTCTTTAACTTGATTATCTTGACATCATAGACCTACTCGATGTTATGGATATTAATTAATTTAGTTCCCTAATGTCTAGAGTTATACCACTAAGTGATTAATGCTTTTACTTTCCCAATTTTATGGGTCAAAGTATTTGATCTGAGCTTCAACACCTTCAACCCTTCAAATTTGTCAAATAAGTACTTAGTCAACAACTTCATTATATCCTTAGGGACTAAAAATATAACATCTACTTCTAAGTCTTTCTTCTCCTTTTATATATTGGTGATCCTCTATTGCATCACCTAAATTCTAGCCAAGGTAATTACTAATTAGGCCACCACCAAACTTGACACATCCTCTTAATGGATGGGATGCTCCCCTACTACCTATCCTTGTATAGGAGTTAGGCCTATAAAAGGTTCCACCTTTTGAAAGGTGAAATCCTTAGTGTCAATGGTAATTTTCTTGGTTGTCACCCTTTCAAACCCTACTATATCTAAATTATACATGATAGTGGCTACTAGGTTAGAGGGTTTGGGTGTCTCTAGGGTTTCAATCCTAGTTCTAGTTGATGTTCCTACATCTTCTATTTTATTGCCACTTTCTTTGGTTACTTGAACAATTATTCTTTCTTCTTACTCCATGAGCTCCTTGATCCAAGGTTTGAAATTATCAAAGGGATCTTCACCTATAAAGCTAATAATTATTAGTGAGTGTGATTGGGAAGGAACCTTTTGGAGTTTTACATATATGAACTAGTTAGGAATAATAAATACATGTATGGGGAGCTCATCACTAAACAAATTTAATTCATTGATGGGATGGGTCTATGTCACATTTGGTATTTTAGAGGACTTAAGGATAAGGGCCAATTCAGCTTCCCTCTTCCTTTATGTGATAGGGAACAATTATAATGCCACTTCATTTCCTTTCTCTTCCTCACCTATTTGAGGTCCTTTAATTTATGCCACCTTAGCTATGGCTGCCTCATCTTCTTGATCAAAACCATAGGTCTCTACAAGTTCCTTGAAGTATTATTCCATCATCTCATATGGTTTTATAGAAACCATATCAAAGTGCTCCACTAGAGAAGATGGTTTCGGAGGCTACCCTGATGATGAAGGGCCTTCTACTAGCCTTTCTTCTAGTTTTTTCTCACTAGGTCCTTGAATTTGGAGTGTTTATTGTTATGGCTAACTTAGAGGTGCAATATAAGTAGAAGGTAGTAGATGATACTATAATGGGTTCATTTTCCATCTCTTCCTAGCTAGTTTCTCCTCTCTTTGTAGTTTGTGTTCAAGCTTGAAACCATGCTACCTATACCTAGCAAGGACTTCTTCAATGTCTATAGATTTGGTGTAACAATGGTCATATAGACCAACCCTATGCTCATAGGTTACTTTGGTTAGTTGCTTTGACTGAAAATGAGGGACAAACTTGTTATTGTGATCATGTTCCTTTAGGTCATCCTTCCAAAAGCAAAAGGCATCATTATGTCTAGAAATGATGTCCAATTGTTTCCAATCCTAGATAAAATTTCTCCCAATCAATAATGGAAAGGGATGCAAAATTACCTTCCTCTTCTCCCTATAAACATTATCAATTCCTTAAAAGATTTATTTAGCAATTTCTTGCTCAGCCAATTTGAGGGGGACATATACAAGTAACCTAAATGGTTGGGTCATGATTCCTTTTATTCTGATAATGGTGTAGTCTAGATAATACCAACTATCTCCCATGATTTTAACATACTTCTTGGCAAGAGGGTGCATCTTGGGCATGGGGTTCCCTATGATATTTTTGACCAAAATAGGGTTTATGCAATCACAAATGAACTATTTATGAAGTATGTACTTGAAGATGTGCAACTTCACATAGTGATGGCAAATGGTAATTTTGTTGTGGGAGGACCAATTACTGACACCAAGAATATGAGTGGATGCCATTAATGACTCCAATAGATAGGACATCATTGTGAATTATTGGATTGTCCTTTTCTTAATGCCATAAAATTGTCTCCCCAAGTGGATGCTAATCAATTCTCCAATAGGTGGAGTTATATTTTATTCCACCATGAAATATATGTAAGAAACCGATCTAGGGTTAATATAAGTTCTAGTGGTTACCCCTGGATCTATACACAATAGGTTCATAATGATCCTAATCCCTTATCTAAATTAATTGACATGGATTTTTCCATTATTATTCTTAACTACATGAGTTCCTTAAATTAACCAAGGTCTTAGGATAACATCTATATTATTTTGGGTAGTCCATTCTTTAATGGAGGGGATGTCTATATGAGCTCTAAGGAGCTTGTATTAGCCTTAAAAATCTACTAGGGAAATATAGGCAATTCTACTTGACCCTTCTTCTTTGATGACCTAGCCATTGTCTATTCCATAATTAACAAATAGGGGTGAAAGGATGTCAATACAATGTAATACCTCAAGTTTATAATTAGCTTGATGAATGTCTATCATTTGGATTACAACTAGGTCCTTAAACTTTCTCTTGGTGACTACCACCCTTTGCTCACTAGATGATAGAGGTTATAGTTCCTCAATTGCGAAGAAAATATTAGACCAATTCTTCATGCCATTGGCCAATACTCCTGTGTCCAATTAAATATCTCTAAAGTGCCTCCTTTCATGGTCTATAGATAGATACATGTTTCTCTCTTATTTACATTATTTCCTTGCCACTACCATGATCTCAATTGCCTTGGAATATAACTTCTCTTGATGCTCGAGATGATAATTTGAGCTTGATTAATGTAGTTGTGTCCTTAACAATCAAGTTTTGAGGCTTTAAGTAAAGGTTTAGGGATTTAAGCTAGTTTGATAGTGTTTTAGGAGACAATTCTCATAAATGTATTCATGTATTAGATCTTATGGATGACACCACTTATGGAAATTCTATGTTTTTGATCATGCTAAATCTTGGGATTGTCCTTTAGTGCTTACATGACATCTATGTGGACCTCCTTAAGCTTATTCCCATGGTACTCCCATCGAAATACCTTTGAAAAGTAGTTGTTAAATTTTAAATAAAGCCTTTTATGTCACTTTGTTGGACTAGGATTCTAGGATGTATACGAGCCTTTGATTAAGATCTTAGGGGTCCTCTTTAATTGGTCACTGGGATCTTAAATGACCTAGTTATGCCAAATGGCACATTATGGGTTCCTTTGGAAATGATTAGATGTGGTTAATCCATGTGTCTATTTATCAAGCTCTAGGGTCCTTTTTTGAAAATTCCACCTTCACTTCACACCATTAGATCAAGATCAATGATAGAGTGAGAACTATTGATCATTATTCATGAGGTCAAAGTTGATTAGTTGAGAGTTTATCTATGGTTAAATTTGATGGTCTAAATAACATTAAATACATACTCATGAACATCAAATGATAAGATCAAAAATGTCAAATTTAAGCTTTTGAGGTTCCTTTAGCCAAATGACAGCATGACACACATCATGTTCTCAGTGCTCTCGAGACTTTGGGGCTAATGCAGTCTATTGGATCAAGCTAGTTAATGAACATGAACCATTGATCATGATCTAATAGGTCTTCTCTAATTGTCTTAGCTTTGGGGCTCTTTGATCTTGTGCCATTAGATCAAGGTTACTGAGTGAATGTGGATAGTCAGATCTTGGAAGATGCATGAACATTAAGTCAGTATGTGATGCACATAAGATTAAGCTGAGGAGTTAACCTTAGATTAATAGTATTAAAAAACACTATGATTTAATTTTTAATGTGATAAGCCTAAGGTTTAAACATTTAGAAGGTCACCTTTCAGATTAATGATAAAAGTTTGAATGGGGTTTATTTTTAAGGCCTCACTAACATCAAAGACATCCTCATGAACATCAAATTATGGGAGTGAGATCATCAAAATAAATTCCATAGAAACTTTTATAGTGAGTAGGTTTTAGTTCATAGTTCATCCTAGGATGATCTCATGCCATTAGATCAAGGTCTAGGGGTGTGAGGAGAATAAGATATTTAACAAGGTTAGGATGGATTTAAAAAGGGGAAGGAACATAAAAGGGGACTTAGGTATAATTTTATGTCAAGGTTTAGGTATATTTGAAAACATAATCAAGCCTTAATTTAAAATTAAACTTGGGGTCTTTTTTAAAAGGACCAATTCTCACTAAAGTTTCTCCCACAAAAATTTGAATTTGAACCCTTAAGGTTTTTTTTTTTAGGAATGTTGCATTCCTCCATGAAACTTGCACTTAGCCATCCAAGGGTAATCATCAGTAGGGTTAGCTCATAAATCCTAATTAAACACGTAAGGATTGATCCCTTTTTAGGTGAATGATCTTCAGATTCCAAAAAATATCCTCATCAAAGCCAAACCAGGATACAAATGTTTTGAAATATTTACAATGGTCCCTATTTTTCCAAGAAAACAAAATGGGGTATGTTGGTCCCAATAATAATGGTGACTTATAGGGGAACATAAAAATATGTTAGAACCTAGAAAATCTAGTTAAAACCAACACATAATTCTTTTATCTCCTTTGATCCACATATCATTACTTAGGTTAATTCAATGTTAAAACAACCTTTAAATGTGAAAAATTCATATCCTCATGTTAGAGCCTAAACATGTTATATGTGTTGTTTGATTCCACTTACTATTTGTCATGAGACTTTAGGGAACAAAATCTAGGTTCATATACTCTTGACCATTGCATCTAACATTGAGCATATTTAGATATTATTTTAGGAATAATTGCTCTTAGTTTAGGAGAGGATTTGGTATTGCTCTACTACCAGCCAAGAATCCATATCCCTAATAGATATACCTTTGTCTTCACTCATGGCCTTGCTCCAACGCAAACCAATCATCCATAACCCTGGAGGAGGTTGCATGAATCAACTTTGACTTTGCATCTTTTGATTTAGCATTAAGTCCCTTTTTCTATCTTTTTTGCTTTTTAACAAAGGTTGGAAGCTAGGATATATAGGTTTAAGTATTTGGTCAAAAATTTTGGCCTTAGGATAATCATCTTTAGTTAAAACCTTAATCTTAGATAGGAATGTGTTTTAAGTGTAATAATGTATATTCCTTAATTTTTGAACTCACCTTCCACATACATGATTCTTCTTACTACAAATTTTTGGTCTTAGGTACCATTTTGGATTTTTGAAGAGGGGTTAACTAAATTATATGTGATTATTTCTAAAGTCTCTATATTGTAACACAATGCTATATTACAACTTTAGGTCCTCTTATGTAGGATTCATGCCCTCACTTGAAATACTTGAATTTTGAGAAATTATGAGTAAGGATAGTCTGATACTTTATTAAAATCAAGTAGAAAGTAATAAATTCAAAATAAATACACAATAATAAATAGACAGACATAAGAAAACAAATATATACAAGATAAGTAGGAAAACAAATCAAGAAAGGAAACTAACTAGCCTACCTACTCTAACTCTAAGAAATCTTACAGATGATATTCCATGAAGACCCTTGATGGAGCAGCAACAAAGTAATGCTTGAGGTATATCCCATTGGTGGGAAATGAAAATTATACTCCTTGAAGGTATTTTAGCTTAAAAGTTTTGTTGCCCAAAGTTTTTAAAATTTGGTATGGGCCAAATCACAATGGTGTAAACTTACCATGCCTACCCTTAGGTTCGGATGCCTTATCCCAAAGAAGGACTAGGTATCCCTATCTAAATACCTTCACCTTAGACCTTTTTTCAAACCATATTTTCATAGCTACTTATTTCTACTAAAGTTTTTAAATGCCTTTTCTCTTCCATCTTCCATCTGAATGATGTCTAATAGCTTGAAATTAACAATCTTTTAGCTCTCCTCCATGTATTCTTACATGAAGGTGAACATAGTCAATTTGAGGGTAATGGGTAAGATAGGTTCCTGAACATACACCAACATAAATGGTGAAGCCTTGAGTTCTTGCTTTATCCTTATTCTATCATCCCACAATGCATATTTAAGGATCTTGTGCCATGTTCTATGCTTGTCTGCAGCAAAACATTTTATGGTCTTCATAAGATTATTATTAGTAGATTTAGAAACTCCACTTCCTTCAGGATAATGATTAGAGGAAAAATTAAAAGAGATGCCATTATCATAAGACCATTTGGTCATTTAAATGGATATGAATGTAGATCCATTGTCATAAACTAATGAAACTAGGGTTCTAAATCTGGTATAAATATTTTATCCTAGGAAGTTGATCACTTCCTTTATCTTACATTATTTGGTGTCTATAGTTTCAGTCCACCTTTTGAAATAATCTATAATAGTTAGGACATAAGTATGGACTTCAGAGGAATTAGGATTAATAACTCCTACAAATTCTAATCCCCATTGTGCAAAAGGTTTGTCTACCATCATATGTTGTAAAGGCATGGCTATCTTTGGATCTTTTGTGCTAAAAATCTAGAATGAGTGGCATACTCTCACATGTTTTTGCACATCCTTGAAAATTGTGGGCCAATATTACCCAACTTTGATAATCTTATAGGTTGTGGCTCTCCCTCAAAGATGTTCATTGCCTAACTTTTTCATGAAAAGTAGACACGAATTGAGAAGCCTCTTCTTTGGACACACACCTTAAGTAGATCCCTTCAAAGTTATTACTATAAAGGACTCCATCTTTGATGAGGTAATGGGATGCTTTAAGTCTTAAGGCTCTCCTTTGTTCTTTGGTGAGTCTTGGGGGAAAACTACCTTTGATGAGAAGATGTATTAAATAGTCATACCATTCATTGGGCTAGAAGTTTCATTGATCCACTTTCATGACATGAATTTTGGTATTAGCATTGGTAATCATCTAGATTGGGCCTTGACATTTCACCAATTTGGCAATCTTCATCTCTATATCATACTCTTGTAAGATTTCCATCCACTTTCATTTTCTTTCCCCAAGCTCATTCTTATTTAACATAAGCTTTGAGGTTGGGTCTAGTAAGATGGCATGCACCTTATTTCTAAGGACGTAATGCCTAATTTTTTTTACTACCTTCACTAGTGCATAGGCCTGCTTATCAATCAAGGAATAGTTTACCTCTACATTTTTTAAATTTGTGCTCATGAAGGCTATAGGGTGGTCATTTCCATCCACCTTTTGATTCAGTAATGAAGCCATGGTATGGTTAGAAGCAAATGAATACAAGTAAAATTCCTTTGAGAAGTCAACATTTATCAAGACTAAGGCTTGACTGATTGCCTTTTTGATGTCAGAAAAAGCTTTTTTGGATTCTTCATCCAAAGAAATTTTATCATCTTTATTAATCATATCATTTATAGGTTTGATAATCTTATCAAATCCTAAGATGACCTTCCTGATGAAGTTAATTTTACCAAAGAATGACTTCAGTTCCTTTCAACTGTTGGGTAGCTCAATCTCAAAAATCAATTCCACTCTTTCATGATCTATGGAAATCCTTTATTTGGTGATGACATGACCCAATAATTTTCCTTCAGTTGCATAGAGGATACTTTTCTTAGGGTTGAGATATATAACATTCTTCTTTCACCTTTAAAACACTTGTTTTAGGTGCATAAAATGGTCCTCTCTATTCTTGGAGAACACTGTAAGATCATCCATGTATATGATGATGAATTTTCCCACTAGACCTTGGAAATCATGGTCCATGGCCTTCTAAAAGGTGGATCCTACATTAGTCAATCCAAATGGAATTATTTTTAAGCATATTATCCCCACTTGGTAGTGAAAGCTATCTTCATCCTTTCTTCTTGAGCAATAAGCATTTGGTTATATCTAAAAATCCATCCAAAAAGGACATCATGGCTGATGATAAAACAACCTAGATGACTTGGTCAAGAGAAGGAAAGGATTAATTGTTCTTTTTAGATGCTCTATTCATATTTCTAAAGTCTATGCATAATCTATTTCTCTAAAATTGTGTCTATTTCAAGTCTAAGGAAAAATAGGGAAGAAGGATAGGGATAAGTGATTAGAATGAACCCAAATTGGTTTGTGTGCCATATATAAACATTTTTAGCACTCCTGTTTGGTTGGGAATGACTACCTACAAGTAAAAAATCACTACCACATAAATATCTATTAGTATATATATGAGTGGGTTGCCAAGCTATGCACTTGTTCCAAGAAGTGTCAAACTTCCTTAGAGATGACAGTCCACTTTTGAGAAACAAAAGATTAATAAATAACAAAGAAAGAGAAAAGGGAGAGTAAAAGAGAGATTATGTTACCATTATTCACAACTTGAATGCAATACAGAGTAATAGAGTGTAGGTGGTATGTTCAATTTGTATTTTGGAAGTTGTTTGGGTAGGTTTTAGAAGGGTTACTAAAAATCTATATTTTTTGACATCGGTCAAGCAACCAAGGTTGACAAGAAAGTGTGATCGATATTGGTTGGGTGACCAATGTCAGTAGGGGTAATAGCTTCCTAAGAGCTTGAAAAAGGATTTTCTAGGTCTAGGAAATGGTTTTCGTCAGGTTTGGAAGGTTGTGATAGTTGTGAAAGAGAGAGTATTGTTTGGATAGATCTAGTCAAAGGTTTGGTGTTTTGGAACAAGGAGAAATAAGCAAGGAAGCTTTATAAATCCTTCATGGGGGTTCAGTTAGGAATGTGTAAAATAATAAACAATAGATATAAAGTGATTATAAAGTAACCATTTAAATACTTATATAATAAGTGATGTACTTAGCTAAAGAGGTGAATAAATAATAAGTTTCAAATGGATAGCTCTTATAAGGCTTTTTAAACCAATGCTTTGAATAGAGAAAGTAAGCATGTGCTACTGGTTCTCAAGATCTTGGTTCCTAATTTGGATTGACTTATATAAGGTAATAGTAAGCCAAGATGTGGAAAGTTAGATGTCAAAACCCTGTATGCAAATAAAAAATGAGTTTTCTTGATTTCTACTACCCTAAACATTATTTTGGATTTTGGCTTAAGTAACTGACATCAGTGACCCCACTAATGTCAGCCATGGGTTGACTGACATCAGTGGCATGAGAATAGGTAAAATGACTATTTTTAGCCTATTTTATATTCTTTCTCATGCCAAGTGTGGTATCTATTAGGAAATAATATAAATGGGAGGTTAAGAAGGTTGTAGTTGTTAGGAATTTATTTTTAGGGTGAAAAAAAGTCATAGGTAGTTAGGATAAGGGGACTAAGTCTTGAGGTGACTTAGAGGGTAAGAATTATTCTTAGGATGAGGTGGTCATGTAAGGTGGCATATGTGGTTTTTAATTAACTTAATTAAATATTTTAAATTAATTAAATGTGTGAGGGGTGAAATCATGGGTTAGGGAGGCTAATTATTATTATTGAAAAGGTTCTCAAGGGGGTTTCTACATAGGGAGTTACACATGTGTGTGATGTAATTTTGGTTTCTACATGTTCCCCTTTTTATGTTGTAATTTGTACTGACAAGTTCCAAGACAAAAATAGGAGATAGATGCTCCAGGTATTGAATGAGGTATCCAAGAAATGTTTCAATAAAATTATTTCTATTTCAAGTCTAAATAAAAATAGAGAAGAAGGATAGGGATAAGTGACTAGAATGAAATTGGATTGGTTTTTTCACTATATCTAGATATTGTGAGCACTCCTTTTTGGTTGGGAAGGACTACCTATAAGTAAGAAACCACTACCACAAAAATAACCATCAGTAGATATATGAGTGGGTTGCCAAGATACATGCTTGTTCAAGGAAGTGTTAAACTTTCTTAGAGATAATAGTCCACTTTTGAGAAATAAAAAATTAATAAATAATAAAGAGAGAGTAAAAGAGAGATTATGTTACCATTATTCATAGTTTGAATGTAGTAGAGAGTAATAGAGTGTAGGTGGTAGATTCAATTTATATTTTGGAAGTTTTTTAGGTAGGTTTTAGGAGCATTATTAAAACTCCATAGTTTTTGATGTCAGTCAATCTACCGAGGTCGGTGAGAAAGTGTGACCAATATCTATTGGGAGAATAATGTCTCTAGGGGAAATAGTTTCCTATGAGCTTTTAGAAGGCTTTTTTGGGTCTAGGAAATGGTTTTGGTTAGGTTTAGAAGGTTGGGGAGAGTTGTGTGTGTGTGTGTGTGTGTGTGTGTGTGTGTGTGTGTGTGTGTGTGTGTGTGTGAGAGAGAGAGAGAGAGAGAGAGAGAGAGAGAGAGAGAGAGAGAGAGAGAGAGAGAGAGAGAGAGAGAGAGAGAGAGAGAGAGAGAGAGAGAGAGTATTGTTTGGATGGATTTGGTCAACGGTTTGGTGTGTTGGAATAAGGTTTAATAAGAAGATAAGCTTTATAACTCCTTCACAAGGGTTTGGTTAGGAATGTGTAAAATAATAAGTAATATATATAAAGTGATTATAAAATAACTACTTAAAGACTTATGAATAAGTGATGTACTTAGTTGAAGAGATGATTGAATGATAAGTATTAAATGGATGGCTCCTATAAGGCTTATTGAACCAATGCCTTGAATAGAGAAAATAAGCATGTACTACTAGTTCTCAAGAGCTTGGTTCTTGATCTGAATTAACTTTTGTAACGTAACAATAAGCTAAGATGTGGAAAGTTGGATGCCAAAATCTTGTATGTGCATAAAAAATGAGTTTTGTTGATTTTTGCTATCCTAAACATTAGTTTAGATTTTGACTTAAGGAACTGACGTCGATGACCCCATCGATGTCATCTATGGGTTTACTAACATCAATGATATGAAAATATTTAAAAGGACTATTTTTATCCTATTTTCTATTCCTTCTCATGCCAAGTGTGGTATATGTTAGGAAATGGTAGAAACGGGTGGTTAAGAAGGATGTAACTAGTTAGGAATTCATTTTTGGGTTGAAAACAAGTCATGGGTAGTTAAGATAAGGGGACTAAGTCTTGAGGTGACTCAGAGGGTAAGAATTAGTCTTTAGGATGAGGTGTCCAAGTAAGGTGGCATAAGTGGTTTTCAATTAACTTAATTAAATATTTTAAATTAATTAAATGTATGAGCACTAAAAGCATGGGTTAGGGAGGCTAATTATTATTATTAAAAAGAGGCTCAAGGGGGGTTTTGACATAAGGAGTTATGCACGTTTGTGACATTATTTTTGGTGTCTATATAATTTTATTTCCCCATTCTTCTTTTTGATTGGGACTAGGTTGGCAACCTAAGCGGAGTGCCTAATAAGAAATACAATCCTTAAATCTAGTAGCTTCTTAACCTCTTTAAAGATCATGGGTTATAATATAGAGTTGACTGGCCTTTATTTCTATCTGAAGGGTTTGTAACTCTCGTTGAGAGGTATAGTATGAGTAATAGTCCCTGGATCATATATTTTTTGATCTTCATAAGACTAGGCAATTACATCTTTATACTTTGTATGTATCTCCCTAGCCTTTATATTTTCCATTTTAGTGTAAGCCTTTACTACGTTTACTTATTAGGGTTGATCATGTGAGTCGAGATCTACTACCTGATAGTCCTTACCATTTACCTTGGGAACCTTAGGTATTTCAGTAATATTGTCATGATCAAACAACATTTCCAATGAGATCATCCCTTTAGGTATCTTATTGTCATTTGGTTGGATGATTTTACCATTAAGCTCCCCTTCAAAAGAACTTTCATCAGCCTCATCGATGATGTGAGCTTCAAAGGCCCCAAAATTGGTCAAGAAATATAGAATTTATTGATCATCATTGAAGACTTGAAAATGATTCACATTATCTATGATTGAGGGGCATGGCACTGTCTCAATATTGAGGTTAGGGGAATCATGATTGGGCATAAGGTTAGCTACAATAGAGGCCAACTCATTAGCATCTTTTTTTTCCTTGGGAATAGACATGATGTTTAGAGAATCAAAATATTCCATCAAGTCCCAAACTCTAAACTTTTACCTCTTAAGTTAAGATAGATTGAATTGGTACTTGATAATTAATTGATTGACCACTAGTTTAGAATCCACATAAACAAGAAGTTCCCTAAATTTCTGGTTAATATCATGTTGAAATCCTAGAATGAGAGCTTCATACTCAATCAAATTATTAGTGCATGGTAATTATAACCTATAGGATGCATGATATTTCTCTTTTTTGGGGTCTATCAATACAATACCAACCCCTGATCTTGATTTACACCCGGCACCATCAACATACAACTTCCATAGGCCAATTATAGGAGGAGAGTCTTTAGAAGTAGGCTCTTTTTTAGTCTTTAAAGTGAAACCTAGATCAGAATCAAGGAATTTTAGCTTTTCATTAACAACATTGTATTATATAATCATGTGTCTTAGTATTGGTTCTATTTCTATGCTTATTTTATTTGGCACACCTTTCAAAGGCAACCATAAGTGGGAATAGTCAGTAGACATGTATCCATTCAAGGACTTAGTCCATTATCTACTTAAAAGCAATCCATAAGCACTAGGAATATCCATTGCTTATATGTCAATTAAATTTTTAACCCTTTATTCATTAGATAACTACATATGTGCATTAAATAAATCCCCAATAAATTTAACTCTTGACTTATCCAATAATTTGACCACCCTATCATACTTGATTGGGGTTAATCTAAGTTATTCACATATCCCAAAAGGCATGATGTTGGGTGAGGATCCAAAATATAAAAGACAATTATGGACATTCTTCCCAAATATCCTAACTATAATTAAGAAGGGTGGTGACTCTGCTTTGGTTACTTGAATAGTCACATTTTCACTATCACTCTTGGATGGCTTCCTAGGTTTATTAGACAAGGATTCCAAGAGTAAATATATTTGTTATATAATATAAGTTAACTCATGTAGAGTAATATTGGATTTGATATTTTCATATCTTACACAATGTTGTAACTAGGTTTGCATGAAGGTGTAGTAGTAGGTTTGGAAGAACTACCATTAGGTGGTTCAGGATCATTCATTGATGTAGTGTCTGGGGAGTCTTATAATTGTTAGGGAAGTGGAAGTAGTAAATGGCTATTTTTTCTCTCTATTTCTCAAAGGGTGTGTCTTCAATAATTTTTATAATGCTTGAATCTCTTTAGGGATATTCTCAAGCTCATTATCATTTTGGAAAGGGAATTGAAATGTCTCTACCATGTGCACTTAGTCAGATGGCTAAGATCTATAAGGACTTATAGTAGTATCTATATTTTGGAATACCTCAAATGTGCCAAGTTATTTTTTGAAAGCTTCAAAGGCCTTAAAGAACCTAATGAAATTAATATCACCATGTTTAGAGGTAACATGTACCCTATAGTAGTCTAGCAAGGCAATATTATTGATATTAATATTCATGGTCTTCTTGATAGAGCAAGGCTCATTGGCTTTATTATTGTATCAACTATCATTTTCAAATATATTTCTAGGATTGTTGAACATTTGGAAGGTGAAGCTCCTCCCAGATTTGTCATTAGCATTGCCAAATTGATTTTGAAATTGTAAGAAATTTTTGTTGAGCTTCTAGACCATATTTAGTATAGATTCATTCTCATTCTTTGGGGTCTCAAAATTTTAGACCTGGTTATTGCTAGTTCCATTAAATATACTAATGTTTTTTGGTCATTGGTGTGAAATCCATTAATAACTTGATGACTTAAGAAACATAGGTTTTGATCAAATTAATATGGCTAGTAGGTAATACATTTAGAGCAAGGAGCTAGTTTAATGCTAGAGCATTTTAGTTATTATTTGGGAAAGGTTTTAGTGTAGGCATGTGAGGATTAACATTTGGGATATAATAAGCCATATATCCTTGAGGCCACATTTGGTCAGTAATAACCACTACTTTAGAATAAGCTTGGGCCAATGTGGTGATAGCTAGGAAAGCTCTTTTTAGAAACATAGAAGTCATAGGGTCTACTACATCTTTGTAAAATTTTAGGGCTAAAGCCTCATTAGGTTTGTATGGATCTATGGTGTGAATAAAAACCTTTTGGAACCTAGAATTAAAGGATCTAATGGGCTCATTTTCATCTCTCTTAATGGTTGTAAATTGGTGATAAATAACATAGGGGATTATGATCTTACCAAATTGATCAATAAAGATAGTGTCAAAATTTTTCCATGAGGTAATACAATTGTCAGGAAAATTGAGTAACCATTCATATGCAACATCTCTAAATGTAAAATGAAATAATCTATAAGCTACATATTCATGGATGACATTTAATAACCCTAAGGAAGCCTTAAAATATTTAACATGTTCTTTTGTAGTTGTAACACTAGTTGGACTAAATATTGGTAAGTACTTTTCAAGATTACGAGGCAAGTCATGAACTACACCATGTATATTGATGGGGGAACTTCCAAGCCATGACATATTTAGATGAAAATTGAATGTGAGAACCCCTTGTAAGGGTGAAGATGGTAGAGACTTGGAATGCTTATGTCTTCCTCTATCTTTCTTGGTTATTCTATGGGTCTCTAGCTCAAGCAAGGGTTCTCTTGTCTATAAATGTGATATGGGCTTACTCCTTGGCAATTCCATCTTGAAGATTAAGGATCCTATTTAAAATATAGTGTAATTGGTTAAACTCACAAAGAACTATAATCAACCAACACTAAGCCTATTTTGTGGAATATTTGCTCGTAAATGGAAAAATGACACCGATGTTTAACGAAGTAAGCTCAAAGATGTACTAAATTATGCAAAGATGGATATTCTTTGCAACCTGTGATTCAAATAAAATCAAGATTCACAAAGAATTATCAATCTTCAACCAAGATAAACCATTCTAATTTCAAGTACTATGAATTCTTAAATCTTGAAGTTATCTATACCAAAATTTAAGTATTTCCTTACATAGAACTAAGATCTTTGCCTAACAAAGTGAAAAGATAGGTGAGAAACCACCTACATCAAAGATTTTTACACGTAGAGTGAAGAATCACTATAAGGGTTAATAATCTTTTAAATTTAATATAAGAATTATCTTAATTGATTAAGTGTGCCCTCCTTCTTATGCTATTAGGATATTGTTATTGATGCTTCTAATTACCTCACAAGTGATCTTCAATGCTGATGAACACTTCTCATTTTAGGGTTCAAATAATCTAAGGCATGAGTTGTAGTTTGTGACAATTTTGTGATGTCTTTGGTCAAATAGAAGTAGAGTATGGGAACTATCCATAATATTTATTTAATTTGGTAGTTGGGAGCCACTAGGATCTAGATGTTTTTGATATTTCTAGCCAACAAGTTAATCTAAATGGATATTAATAATTATCTTTAAACTAGGTGAGCTTTGATAAAGCAAATAGAAAAAAGAAGGGTAAGGTAGAAAAGAGAACATGATTGCAAATTCCCCTTTCAAATATTATGACAAAGTTTTAATTAATTTGACCATACATGAACCAATTTGTGGTGTAAAATAGTATAAACTCATATTTCATCACAAACTAGGCAAGCTCCAAAGGAGATATATAAACCAAAAGTAAGAAGCAAGTTTACTTTTAAAAGTTTACTACTGTAACCTGAATAGCATATGCACATCCAAATGTAGAGGAAATAAAATGAAGTATACCTAAGATATTTTTAGTTAATATAACATTAACACAAATTAACACCACTATGATATAAAATGTAGAGAACCATTCAAATTTAAGACAATAATATGCAATTGAGAGACAACATTGGCTTTCAACAAACTATTTAGAAAATCTTTTCAAAATTCCTTAGTTGGATTAAATGATCTTTTGTATACAAATTACTCATAGTCTCTCTCTTTACAAAATGGTAGCCTTTGACTATTTATAGGAAAAATAGGTAGTATACCAGTTATGTTTTGAAAATATCCATGTGTATGATAAGGATAACTGTCCTTAATTCAAAGATTATAATGAAAAAGGAGTTCTATGCAAATTTTGACAAAAAGACTAATATATACTAACAAATTAACATATATATTACAAAGAATATTATTTTATGTTACATTGGTGGGTCCCTTAGGTTACTAATTATGTATTTTCTTCACCTTAGTATATTGTTCTCTGATTAGCTCAAAATCTAGTGTAGGCTTCATCAAACAATCCTCTTCTTAACCTAGTAATCTATTAAATTTTTTGCCACTCAGCTTTACATTCCTAAATACATTGGGCCTCTACAATCTACTTCCCTAATGTAATGATGATATCAAGGACCTTCTAATTGGCTTTGATAGGATACCCTTGGTTGTCCTTGATGTTCTAGATGAAGGTATTGACTCTTTGCTTGAATTCTTCATCATCCATCAGGCCTATGATATTAGTCTTAGAAGGTTTTACTAATAGTGCCTTTAAGTGATTCTCCATTCTTGTTATCAATTCTTTATCCTCCTCCATGGAACTATTGACATTTTTACCCTAGTTACTTAGGTTGAATATCTTATCTTTAATGACTCTTAAGAGGGCATGAAAATGTTTCAACTTGATGAACCTGATGCCATGGCCCTGCTTAGTCTTATGGACATTAATTAATTTAATTTCCTAATCTCTAGAGTTCAACCACTAATTTATTAATGCCTATGCTTTCTAAATTTTATTGGACAAGGTATTTTATTTAAGCTTCAAGGCCTTCAACCCATCAAATGTGTCAAAGAATGAATTATTTAGTAGCTTTATTATAGCCTCAGGGATTGAAAATGTAACCTATGCTTCCAAGTATTTCTCTTCCTTTTCTAGATTGGTGATCCTCTATTTCATCCCTTGGATTCTAGCCAATGTCATTGTTAATTGGGACACCACCAAAATTTCCACATCCTCTTGATAGATGGGATCCTCCCTTGCTACCTACCCTTGTATAGGAGTTAAGCCTAAAAAACGTTCCACCTTTTTAAAGGTGAAATATTCAGTGCTAATGGTAGTTTTCTTGGTTGTCACCCTTTCAAACCCTATTGTATCTAGATTACACATGAAAATGGCTATTATTTTAGAGGGTTTAGGTGTCTCTAGGGTTTCAATCCTAGTTCCACTTGATGTTCTTAAGTATTTTATTTTATTGCCACTTTATTTGGCTTCTTGAACAATTCTTATGTCTTCTTACTCCTTCATGAGCCCCTTGATCCAAGGTTTGACATTGTTAAAGGGATCTCCACCTATAGAGCTGGAAATTACTAGTGAGTGTGATTGGGAAGGAACATTTTTGAGTTTCCCATATATGAATCAGATAGTAATAATAGGTCTATGTATGGGGAATTCATCACTAAACAAATTTAATTCATTGGTGGGATGGGTCCATGTCACCTTTGGTCTTTTAGAGGACCTAGGGACAAGGGCCAACTCATATTCCCTCTTATTTTGTGTGATAGGAATCAATTGTAATGCCACTTATTTTCCCTTCTCTTCCTTACCTATTTAATTTGGCTCCCTCATATTTTTGATCAAATCCATAGGTCTCTCCAAGTTCCTTGAATGATTCTTCCACTATATCATATGGTTCTAGGGCAACCATATCAAAGTGTTCCACTATAGAAGATGGTTTTGGAGGTTGGGCTAATGATTAAGGGCCTTTCTTCTATTTTATTCTCACCAAGTCATTGAATTTGGAGTACTTAATTTTGTGACTAACTTGGAGGTACACTAAAAGTGAAATATAGTAGATGATACTTTAGTGGGTTCATTTTCTATCTCTCCCCAATTAGTTTTTCCTCTCTTTGTAGTCTATGTTTAAGATTGAAATAATGTTGCCTACACCTAGCAAGGAATTCCTCAAAGTCTAAATATTTGGTGTGAAAATGGTCATATTAGAAAACCCTATGTTCATAGGTTACTTTGGTTAGTTTTTTTGATTGAAAATGAGGGACAACCTTGTTATTGGAGTCCCATTCCTTTAGGTCATCCTTTTGAAACTAGAAGGCATCCCTATGTCTAGACATGAAGTCTAATTATTTATAGTCTCGCATCAAATTTATCCCAATAAATAAAGGGAAAGGATGTATAATTCCCTTCCTCTTCTCCCTATAAAAATTATCAATTCCTTGGAAGATTTGGTGAGTAATTTTTTTCTTAACCAACTTGAGGTGGACATAGATAGGCAACCTGAATGGTTGGGTCACGATCCCTTATATTCTAATAATGGTGTAGTCTAGATATTACCAAATATCTCCCATGAGTTCAACATAATTTTTGGCAAGAGGGTACATAATAGGCATGGGTTTCCCACTAATATTCTTGACCAAATTAGGGTATATGTAATCACAAATGAACTGCATATGAACTTTGTACTTGAAGATGTGCAACTTCACATAATGATGGAAAATTGTAATTTTGTTGTGGGAGGACCAATTATTAACACCAATAATATGAGTCAATGCCATTAATGAGTCTAATAGATATGACATCATGGTGAATTGCTGGATTGTCCTTTTCTTAATGCCATAAAATTGTCTCCCTAAGTGGATGTTAATTAGTTCTCTAGTAGGTGGAGTTAGATTCTCTTCCATCATGAAATATATGTAAGAAACCCATCTAGGGTCAACATTAGTTATAGTGGATACCCCTAAAGCTCTACAAAATAGCATCATAATGATCTTAATACCTTCTCTAAATTGAATGACAAGGATTTTACCATCACGATTCCTAGCTACATGAGTTTCTTGGATTAACCAAGTGTCATGTCCCCTTTTCCTTTGACATGTTCTGAGTTCATGGTTAGCCTATTATGCGATCCTCGTAGGCTGATAGGATGATTAGAGGGTCTTGATGGAGATTGGAGGGGCTTCATTTAGCAAAGTTTTTCTACATTTGGTTTTCATTCAGGCTCTTTCAGACACTTTTGGCCTGAGCTCCTACTTTTTAGGGATATTTGATATGCAGCGGAGTGCCTTTATTTTCATATGGTTATGTGCAGAATCGCTCCCTGATTCACTAGCTTCGATCGGTTCGAGGATCCGGCATGTATTGAGGGAGATATTAATATTTGATTGATTTAATCAAATATTAATTATTTAGCCTATTTTTAATTAGAAACCCTAATTATAATTTAAGAAACCCTAATTAGGGCAAGCATATCTTTTTGAGAGTATAAGGGTTTCTCATGGAGGCCATTTGTTGATAAGCCATTGATTATTGATTATTGGTTTTGAGAATTTCTTCTGTGAAGACTGAGCCTAGGGTTTCAGGATTCCATTTGCATTGGAGAACGTTCCCTCTTCAGTGTGTGCAATTAAGAGGCTGTGGAATATCAGCTGATCTATTGCCAAATTGAGAGATAGCTTCATCCAAAAGTTATCAAAAAATTTACAGGGTTGAGAGATAACTTCACATAGAAGTTATTACAGATATTCCAAGTATTTATTGCTTTATGTTTTTGATTCAATAAATTATACAGCTAGAGAGTTTCTGTGCTAGAGACATATATTTTTAGATTAGGGGTTGAAAATAGGGAAGTTGTGCTTAATTGGCGGCCATATAAAGCCCATACAGTTCCGTATAGATCAGCTCAGGCACCGACCTCGGCAGATAGAGAGTTTCCAGTGACCGACATCGGTCGACTGAAGACCGACGTCGGCAGGAAGCCAACCTGCGGTAACCGACGTCGGTAGTGTATCAACTGACACCGGTGACTGTGTGTTCAACACAACAGGCTGAAACCTTCTAGAATTCAATTTTCACTTCCAGTTTTGCTAAGCCAAGGTTTTTAAGACTGTATTTCATATTTATATGCATAAGAAAGGACTACAATTGTAATTATTTAGAAGGACAAGTGATAAGATCTATAATTTGCTATTAAGAGACTATATTATTGTGATCTTTTTGAATTTATTCAACAGAGGTTATATCTTGTTCATAGTTTTTTGTGTTGCTATATTTCTTATTTGGAGGGGATATTACACTGGTATCAGAGCTAAATTCTGCCAGCCTGAGGGTCTAAAGATCTTATGCAACCACAAGAGTTGGGACCACACAGGTATAAAACACGTAGCCGAGCCTTGCTTGAAGGTACCCAGGTGTTAGATCAGCTATCGATCATCATGAGTAACAGACATGAGGGCAGCCCACCTAGGGGCCACAGGTATGATGCTGAATAGGACACCAGAGAATTTCATCGTGCTATGATGACAAGCCAATAGCAGATGAATCAGACACTACCGGCACTTATGACTATGATAAGGGATATGAATGTGCCTGATGGACAGAACGGGGGCCAAAGAGATGACAGGAGTGCTATGATTAATCAGAGACCACAATAGACTCACTCCAGAATAGCTGATAGACCTACCCGTCCTACATTTGTTCAAGAAGAACTAGAGGCACCAGCAGAGGAGGCAGGGAATAACCCATTTACAGATGTTTACATGGCTGCAAATGATGAGTGGGACTTATTACCTCCTCATGTTCAAGAGCAGATGACCTTTGACCATTTTGTCAATCTTAGGAGAGAGCACTACAGATTGGTTAGACAGGACAGGAGGCCTAGAGTTCAGTTCAGTGAGCTGAAGAAGGCTACTGGTAAGCTTTCTTTGACTACTTTTGACGGCAGCGGCAAGATGATAGCTCAAGCTTGGGTTCATAAGCTTGACACCTTTTTGGCATTGAGACCAATGTCAGAGATAGAGGCCATCAAATACGCCACTTTGCACTTGGATGGAGTAGCACATGATTGGTGGTACCATGGTATGGTAACACTTCAGCATAATCAGGTAACAGAGTACAAAGACTTTGTGGATAGATTGGTTGAGCGGTTTGACAGGAAAGATCCTGAGGTTTACTTTTGAGATTTGGCATAGTTGAGACAAATAGGTAACTTGGAGTCCTTCATTGGTGAGTTTCAGAGATTGGCAGTCATGGTGCCCAATATTTCAGAGCGTAGATTGGTAGTTCTCTTCATAGAGGGATTGACAGAGCCATTGAGAGGTTGGATCAAAGCCTTTGATCCTCCTTCTTTATAGGTAGCTATGAAGAAGGCATGGAGTATGGAGATGGCAGCCCCATCCAATAAATTTAACTCTCGAGGTGCTTCTTCATCTAGAGACCATAAACAATCCCACGGGGATACAGAGAGACTAGATTTTAACATAGATAAATCCGGGGTTAAAAATGATCCACAGGCCAATCCAGCAGCACCACATTTGGATCATGAGGTGCTTAATGATCTACACAGGAAGAAGCTTTACTTCTACTGCAAAGGTCCATATGATATCCATCACGATTGTCCTTTGAGGCCTAAGGGCAAGGCGAATCGTATGATGTGGGTATATTATGAGGATTAAGATTTTGAGGATTCCAAATAGCAGAACAATTCTAAGGGGGCAAAGGTAGAGGCTTCAGGGCCTAATGCAGAGGCAGAGTTAGAGCTTCACCTACAGGAGGCACGCATATCCAGCATTCAGTCGGATGAGTCATTCAGACTCCGTGGAGTTTTGGCAGGGTAGAAGGTTATCACCCTTCTTGATATAGGAGCCACACGTAATTTCATAGATGCTAGATTTGTGGAGAAGCGTGGACTCACTACCATAGATTTTGAGGGCATCAGTGTTAAGGTAGCTGATGGTCACACTCTTAAGTGTGAGCATATGATTAGAGACCTCCCATTGCGGTTGAACAACTATGAGTTCAAGGCTGATTATTATGTGGTAAACATGGGGGATATAGACTTAGTCTTAGGTATGAAGTGGCTTCATTCATTTGAGGAAGTTACTCTTCATCTCAAGGACATGGAGGTTCTCTTTAATGTTGATGGGACGACACGTATTCTTAAGGCAATACGGGGCAGCAGCTTCAGATATATGTTTTTTCATCGAATGGAAGTACCTATACCACATGACATGATAGAGGACGATGACAAGTGCACATTGACACCAACATAGGAGAGGTATGAGGACGAGCTTGGTGTTGAGGTGAGTCCAATTCAGGAGTTGTCACATGTGGTGAGGACTCAACTTTCTGTTACAGTCGGGTCACAGGTTGATGATGATATGACTATTTCTAGCCTTCACAATCCAGTTTTAGATATTATTTAGGTAAGGAGTTTGCTTGCTGATTTTCATTTATGGATTGGATGTTGGGGTGCTTATCTTAGTACTAGAGATGATGTGACACCATTACATGAGAGTTGGGATGGACATGGCATGGGGTCCGAGTTAATTGACAGTGGTGGAGATCCTAACTACATTTGGGATCCAGGTGGATTGATTGATTTGTCATTCAGTGATTGCTTGAGGGCAAGTAATTCCAGGAGGGGCGGATTGTCATGTCCCCTTTTCAGTTGACATGTTCTGAGTTCATGGTTAGCCTATTATGCGATCCTCGTAGGCTGATAGGATGATTAGAGGGTCTTGATGGAGATTGGAGGGGCTTCATTTAGCAGAGTTTTTCTACATTTGGTTTTCATTCAGGCTCTTTTGGACACTTTTGGCCTAAGCTCCTACTTTTTAGGGATATTTGATATGTAGCGGAGTGCCTTTATTTTGATATGGTTATGTGCGGAATCACTCCCTGATTCACTAGCTTTGATCGGTTCGAGGATCTGACATGTATTACGGGAGATATTAATATTTGATTGATTTAATCAAATATTAATTATTTAGCCTATTTTTAATTAGAAACCCTAATTCTAATTTAAGAAATCCTAATTAGGGCAAGCATATCTTTTTGAGAGTATAAGGGTTTCTCATGGAAGCCATTTGTTGATAAGCCATTGATTATTGATTATTGATTTTGAGAATTTCTTTTGTGAAGACTGAGCCTAGGGTTTCAGGATTCCATTTGCATTGGAGAACGTTCCCTCTTCAGTGTGTGCAATTAAGAGGCTGTGGAATATTAGCTAATCTATTGCCAAATCGAGAGATAGCTTCATCCAGAAGTTATCACAGAATTTACAGGGTTGAGAGATAACTTCACACAGAAGTTATTACAGATATTCCAGGTATTTATTGCTTTATGTTTTTGATTCAATAAATTATACAGCTAGAGATCTTCTGTTCTAGAGACATATATTTTCAGATCAAGGGTTGAAAATAGGGAAGTTGTGCTTAATTGGAAGCCGTACAAAGCCCGTACAGTTTTGTACATATCAGCTCAGGCACCGACCTCGGCAGACAGAGAGTTTCCAGTGACCGACGTCGGCAGTGTATCAACCAATGCCGGTGACTGTGTGTTTGACGCAGTAGGCTGAGACCTTCCAGAATTCAATTTTCACTTCCAATTTTGCTAAGCCAGGGTTTTTAAGACTGTATTTCATATTTATATGCATAAGAAAGGACTGCAATTGTAATAGTTTAGAAGGACAAGTGATAAGATCTGTAATTTGCTATTAAGAGACTATATTATTGTGATCTTTCTGAATTTATTCAACAGAGGTTATATCTTGTTTAGAGTTTTTTGTGTTGCTATATTTCCTGTTTGGAGGGGATATTACACCAAGGTCTTAAGATAGCATCTAGATTATGCTGGGTAGTCCATTATTTGATGGAGGAGAGGTCTATGTGAGCTCTAGGGGGCTTGTAGTAGCCTTCAAAATCTACTGGGGTAATATAGGAAATTATATTTAACCTCCTTTGATGATCTAGTTATTGTCTATTTTATAATCAACAAATAGGGGTGCAAGGATGTCAATGTAATATAATTTCTTCGATTTAGCAACAACTTGATTAAAACCTATCATTTGGATTGAAACTAGGTCCTTAAAATTTCTCTTGGTGACTACCACCCTTTTCTCACTAGATGATAGAGGTTGTATTTCCATAATTATGAAGAAAATCTCAGACCAATTCTTCATGCATTTGGCCAATGCTCTTGTGTCCAATTCAATATCTCCAATGTTCCTCCCTTCATGGTCTAGATATATATACACGTATGTCTCTTTACATTATTGTCTTTCCACTACCATGATATCAATTACCTTGGAATAAAATTGGTATTGATCTTTAGGGTGACACTTTGAGCTTGCTTAATGTAGTTTTGTCCTTAACAATCAAGTTTTAAGGCTTTAAGCTAGTTTGGTAGGGCTTCTAAAGCTTTAATGGATAACCTATCATAAATATATTCATGTCTTAGATCATATGTATGGCACCACTTATGTAAATATTATCTTTTTAGGTGTGCCAAATCTTAGAATTATCCTTTAGTGCTTACATGGCATTTATGTGGACCTCTTTAAGATTATTCCATGCCACTCCCATGGGAGTCCCTTTTAAACTTAGCCATTGAATTTTAAATAAAGCCTTTCATGTCACTCTATTAGATTAAGATTATAGTATGAACACAAGCCTTTTATTAAGATCTTAAGGATCCTCTCTGATTGGTCATTTAGATCTTGGATGACCTGGTTATGCCAAGTTGTGAATTTTGGCTTCCTTAGGAAATGACTAGATATAGTTCATCCAGATGGCTAGCTATCAAGCTCTAGGGTCCTTGGTTGAAAATTCCACCTTCACCCTATGCCATTGAATCAATATTAGTGATGGAGTGAGAAGCATCGATCATGACCTGTGAGGTCAAATTTGATTGGTTGATAGCTCAACTATGATTAAATTTGATGGTCTTGCTAATGTCAAAGACATCCTCATAAATGTCAAATGATGGGACAATGACTATCAAATTTAAGCTCATGAGGTTCCTTTAGTTGAATTATAATTTTCCATGCATCATGTTCACATGATCTTATGACTTTGAGGTTGATGTGGTTTATTGGATTAAGCTAGGTGATGAACATGAACCATTGATCATGATCCAAGAGGTCCTTTTCACTTGGCTCAGCTTCAGGGCTCATTGATCTCATGCCATTAGATCAAGGTCACTAAGTGAATATGGATAGTTAGATCCTAGAAGATGCACAAATATTAAGTTAGTCCATGATGCATACAAGCTTAATCTAAGGGGTTAAACTTAGATTAATAGTATTAAAAAACACTATGATCTACATTTTAATGTGATAAGCCTAAGGTTTAAATTTTTATAAGGTCCCCTTTTGGACTAAGGATAAAATTTTGGATGAGGTTTATTTTGAAGGCCTCACTAACATCAAAGACATCCTCACAAATGTCAAATGATGGGAGTGAGGTTTTCAAAATAAATGTCATATAAATTTTTATAGTGAGTGGGGTTTAGTGCATAGTTCATCCTAAGATGATCTCATGCCATTGGATCAAGGTCTGAGGAAGTGAAGACTATTAGATATTTAAAGAGGTTAAGAGGGATTTAAAATGGGAAGGAACATAAAATGGGACTTAGGTATAATTTTATGTCAAGGTTTATGCATGTTTGAAAACATAATCAAGACTTAATGTAAAATTAAACTTAGGGTCTTTTCTAAAAGTACCAATTCCCACTAAATTTTATCCCAAAAAAAATTGAGTTTGAACCCTTAGGGTTTTTTTGCTTAAGAAACCTACCTTCCTCCATGAAACTTTCACTTAGCCATCCAAAGGTAATCATCAATAGGGTTAACTCATAAAGCATAATTAAACATATAAGGAACTATCCCTTTTTAGGTGGATGATCTTTAGATTCTAAAAAATAACTTCATGAAATCTAGACCAGGATACAGATGTTTTGAAACATTTACAAGGTTTCTTATTTTTCCAAGTAGAAAAAATGGGGTATGTTGGTCCCAAAAACAACTAGCTTAATTAGTGCCATCAATGCAAGATAAAGTTTAATCTAATCAAGTGGTGTGTATGAATTTGACTTATCCTGATAATCATTTATTATTAAAAACTTTAGCCAAATTAATGTTTGATAAACATTGTCATTTCATATGTTAATATAGTTTTCATATTTATGTGATATTGTATTATAATGTAGTTATTTATGATACACATTATGTATTAGATATATTCAACACACAAGTTCTATTTTGTTACTCTAGATTCTCACACTACCATTATCTACCCATCTATGAAGAGAAGGAAATACCCTTATTTGGAAGATAGTGTAAGGGATATATGGTCTATGGTTGGTGTGGAAAAATGATTAGATGATTCTCTCCCTTCCAACTGAAGTACTATACTTGAGACTACACTTGAGATTATATAGTGATACTTGAGTCATGGAGACTCTTGAGTCATGGTGAAACTACTCATATGATATTTATATCATCTTTTATAATTTGATATATTATTATGTATTTATAAAATTATATCTTTTATAAATTGTACTTCTATATCAGAGGATGTATTATTGTATCAGTTGTGGCTAAATTCATACTATTTCATTTATTTTGAGATGTAATGTTTATGGTTATTCAATATTGTTCATGATTTCTATATTTGTTCATGGTGATCTTTATCTAAGTGGATTAGATATAAATTTATGGTTAACTAAATTAATGAAGTTAGTTAAATATCACTAGTTAGGATTTCTCATAGTGAAATCAATATGTTGAATATGTGTATTTAATTTTTTTAATAAACTTATTATAATATTCTAGTAAAACTCGATGATTTTATTAAACTTAGAACATGAAGGAGGTTTTATATGGGTTAAAATGGATATTTTATGTGTTAATAGGATCCATTACTCTTTATTAGTGGCATTAGTTCATAATTTAAGGGCCTCAACTTTATGAACAATTGTTAATTAAGTAGGACACCCTAAACCCTTATAGAACCCTGAAATGAATCCAGTGATTATGTAAGTTCCTCTAAGTGAATATAATACATTAAATACACCATATAAACATCTAAGTGAAAAATATACCTCTTGAGTACCTTTTATGATAATCAATTAACACATGTGGGAAGAAAAGGGTACAAAAAAGGTCTAGAAATGATAGTTTTGGGCCTATTTATAGGTATATGAACTAATGAAGGCTCTTGATCACTTGAAAATACATTATAAACCTAGGTAGAGGTATAATGTTCCTAAAACCATCCATTTAAAATATATTCAAGGTGCCAAAAAAGACTTCAAGTATTTAGTACAAGTTTAGGTGAAGGTCTCTTCTTGTTCACCTATAAAATTGAGTTACACACCTTTTCAAGGTAATCTGTGGAATACAAACTTGTAAGGAATCCTTATAATACATATCATGCCATCCATATAAATCTTTGAAATTTTTGAATTGGACATTATAATGACTAAATATAGTCTTGAAGTGCCTAATTCAATGGAAAATTGAACGTGATCCTTTAGTATGTTAATGAATATCTTTGAGGGAGAAGTGTAATGAAGTAGAAAGATTTCAAGACACATATTATAATTGAGATACCTATGCAACACCAGTGTGGAAATTTGTCAAGCATGTGTAAGGTGTTAAGAAGATAAAATGGTAGCTCAAGGAAAGTTATATGATTAATAAGGTAACTTATCACTTCTTAACAAGGAGGAGGGTAGTTTCCTAGAAGAGTGATGAGTCATTTAAGGAGATGAAGAGTTTATCCTACACCAACCCTTTAGAGTATCATGATCATGCCATGACAACACATGAAAGTGAGGACTTATATGATTTTTTTCTTCCTCAAGTTCTTGTATTGTAATTTCATAATGACTATATAACACTTATCATAGACTTTTAAAACATATTTTCTCTCTCTTATATCTCATTTATCCTTTATGTATGGAATTAAATAGATTTTAAAGGATACTCAACCTAAGTATGGTGAATATATACTAAAATAGCCCTTGTACTTTGCCTCTGAGATGAATACATGATTGTTTCTAGCCTTCTCAATGTTCCATATGGTGTATTCTCATTTTACCTATATTATTACCTTATTTTTAAGTTGTTAGTCATCCTAAAAGGTCATATAAAGAGTGATGCATGTTCATAAAGTGGATAAGTGTATATATTTCTTGACTATTATCTCCTGTGAGACCTCTTGATCATCCCCTCTTAGTTAGTGTCTTGATCGTAACCTTCATATTGAAAGGTTGATGCTTGGAGGCTCATATTGAGTTAGTGAAATAGGTTGCATTCTTAATTCATGCCCTTAGTAAATTATAGGAATGTGGAAGGTACTAATTTTAGTGCATCACCTCCCATGTACTAGTTTTCAATCATTTATCTCCCTTTTCCTAGGAAGAAATAGTTTTATTAGTAGTTCTAGGTGATATATAAAGGAATCTAGCCCTATCTATAGATTCACCTCATTGATTAGGTGAAAAAAAACCAAGAGGTGTCTCCATGTTATTACCTAAATGAGGAAGGCTGAACAACCCCTTTAAGGGTGCAATTTAGTGTGGTAAAAATATCCTTGGAAGATATATCCATTTTAACTAAATGATATAAGAGATAATAATAATGGTTATAAAAATGTTTAACCACTCCATATCATTGCATTCATAATATTATTCACCATAGGAATATTCATTAATGTTTTAAGGATTTAGGTTTCCAATGTCATCATTAATTGATGGAAGGGACCTATCTCTTGATATAAAAGATGAAAGATGCCATTTCTAGATATACGGTGATAGTTTGGAGTTTTGAGTATGATGGAAATATGAGAACTTAGTTATTAATGTTAGATTTATTTTATTTTGTCTTTTAGTAGTTTATTAATGTTATTTAATTTAGTTATGTCTATTGATGTTTATTTTATGCACACTTTAGTGAGTTTTAAATGAGGTAATCTCTAACATTTTAGGATCTCTTTAGAACTAAGTTCTACTATGGGGCATGTGTTATAGGTATGTGGTTGGAACAATTGGATGGTGGAATAGTAGGTTAATCTTATGGGTTGTTCAACTAGTTTTATTTGGGGATGTGTGGTTTATAATAAAAAGGATAAATCACTAGGCGAGTTGGATGGGTGTGAAGATAGTATATGGTGGGTAGACTTCAAAGAAAATTCAAGAAGAGGGAAGGGTAAGGTAGAAATAAGGATTATATGTTTTTTAAATAAGATATTCTTAGTTTATCTCTTTAGTGTATAAGTATCTCAATGACCAATGTTTGTTTATAACTATTATTCACTCATATAAAAACTTGGTTGGAATTTTGGGTATTCAGATATAGGGTACTTATGAGTCACAACTGAAGTTTGCTCATTTCAAGGCTACTATTTCATACCTTTATAAAAGAGAATACAACTTGAACCAAGAAGTTATCTAAGGAAACTTTTTTTCATTCCTAGAATATTATATCAAATGAGACACTTATACACACATTAGAGTATTGATTCAACATGTACTCACTATATAAATCAATGAAACATATCAATATTTAATACTTATAACACATCTAGGATTAACATTGATAAACACAATAGTCATATTCTTCCATAACAATTTCACACAATAGAATTATTGAATCAATTACAAACTAATGAAACTTCAAACTTATGAACATAAAAAGGGAAGAAGAGAAAACAAACATAGTTACATGATAATGAATATCTTTTATTTATTCCTATATTTCATTCAAAAATAGACCCTTTGAAAGAGTTTTACAACTTATATATATATATATATATATATATATATATATATATATATATAGGTCTTGGGAAAGGGGTTGCCACATCCTTCAAGATTAGAACATTATATTTACATATCGATAGACCATAATATAAGTCTGAGTTACATATTGATGGATTAAAAATAACCCAACCATGATATATATGCATGTTTCTAAAAACTTAGATAATTATCATATATAAATGTAACTAAGACTTATAATATCTGGTCATGTTAGTTACATGAAAAATATACAAAATTGGCCTATCTAAATCAGATCTTGTTTGACCTATCTTAAAATCGATGCTAGAAATATAGTTGTAGTAGTAGTTGATTCCATATTAATAGGAAGTTAAATTGATTATTAACTAAATTTTTGAAATATATTAATCATGGGGATAATATATTGAGGTGGCATCAATGTGGAAGTTGTTATCATTGTTGGCAGAGTTGGTAGAGTTGGCATAGTAGAACTAGTAGGTTGAGTTTGTTGAGTAGATTGTTTCTTCTCATCTATGTCCTAGTAGTACTTTTAGGCCTTAAAATTTTGTGATATTATTATTCCCATATCTATAATATATGGTCTACTTAACCTAATATTCTTTCCCATTAGTTTATTTTTATCTACCTAGGTTGTTATAAAGCCAATCTTGAATACTTCCACTTGTTGAGAGTTGTTGTCATTGATGCCAAGGTCGATGTCATTGATGCAAGAGATAATTTTAATGAAATATATAATTTAAATTCAAACTAATTTATCTTATATTGGTTAATTTCAAGGTTGATGTCAAGGTTCTAGTCAGCTTGAAGTTGTTAGTGTTATCACAAAGAGGTATCATGGTCAAGTGAGCATTAAAGCTTGGTTATGAGGCTCTAAGTCTACATAAGTACATGAGAAAATATTTATAAGAAAGAGATTATTAAATTTTTGTGAGATTTTTATCTAAAGAGTGTTATTATGTGATATCATTTAGGTAAGCATGTCTGATTACTAGTTCATGAGTACAAGGTGTCTTGAGAAGCCTAGTGTAGACATTGTGAGAAGGTGTGCATAGTGAAGTTTGGTGAAGAAAATAAACATAGGCATGAGAGAAGTTTTATAAAATCATGTGATAATTTAAGTAAATTTTATATACTTTCATAAGTATTTCGAGGTTAGTTGTCAAGTTTCAAGTGCTTAAGAAGCATAGACATGGAACTAGTCATGGCATGTAAAGTCTTTGTAAGAAGGCATGAGTATGATGACTTGGTAATATGGGTGTAAAAAGGAATGGGATGTTTTATGAGGTTTATTTAACATGTATTTGAGGAATTAGAATATTCATGAGATTATCAGGGTGGTCCTAAAGGGGTAAGATCTTCAGACCAAGTCTATACCTGAATAACTTTTAGACCTTACATGGCTTAATGAGGTATCATGATCTATTGTCAAGGCATGTCATGGATGTATATAGTGTTTAAGAATGAGATAGGTTTATTTAGTATATTATTGAGGTGGAGAGTGCATGGAAAGAAGCATGAAGGTCAATTTTAAGGCCTAATGTGGTTTACAAGTCAAGAACTAGAGAACAAAGAGAGAGTGTGCGTGGCCTAATGAGGGATCATGATCATATTTTAGAGTTTTTGAGATTATGTAAGCATTGCCAAAGGTGAAGTTTTTTTTCAAGTATGTTCATGAAATTTAAGGCTATAAATTGATTGACAAGGCATAAAAAATTGTTTTTGAGGTCTCTTGAGTGCTCATAATGAAGGATTCTCAACCCAAGAAGGATTTTCTTACTCTCATTAGATAGTAAAAAATTTACATGGTAAAATAAGATATCCATGGTATATTGGGAAGGATAATAGATAAAAATTCTAGTCATTTATTTTTAGATTGAGGGGTTATGCTTTTATGATTGATTATTAAGAATGGAAACAACTCTAAATGCTTTTACAACCCTAATAAGGACTCAATGTTGACGTTTTTGGTCAAAGGTGCATAATATGTATTGGTATGGTAAGGTAAGCTATTGGAGGTTATATTGAAATCTCCTAAGCACTTCTAGGTGTGATTTAGTTATCTAGTGTATGAGTAGTCCCTATAGTAAAGTGTTAATTTCTTAGAGATTTATTGTAGCAATCAAATTTGACCAAGTCAAAGTATGTAAATGGATGAAAAATGAATAATGAGAATCATGATTAATGAAAATGAAATTTTATGGATAGTTTTAATCCCTCAATTGTACTAAACTAGTCATCTAAGTTAACTAGTTACTAGTAAGCCTAATGGTGGAAAATAGTGAAAAACCCAAGAAATAGTGAGAAGATGATTAAGAATGTGTTATCATGATATAGTGATAAAACTAAGTGTATGTAGGTTTTGATTAGTACTGATGTATCATATTAATTCTTGGTATAAAAAATTAAATTTAGGTATAGTGGTGAATATGATGAAGCCAAAATGGCTTGTCTGGCTCAATCAGGTCTGTATATAGTGAGGTCATAATATTGGTCTCTAAGACCAATATTTTCCATTTGACCATCTAATATTTATATCTTTTGATGGTCTAATTATATCATATGTGTGATAATTTAATTTGATAATAGAGAGGATGTTAGATCAAGTGTTGGTTTAAGCAAACAAAACTCAAATTGAATAAAACTAACATGCTAACATCTCTAAGCCTAGATCATAAGGGAGATTAATAAAAAAACAAAATGAAAATCACAAATAAAATTCAAAATACCAATAATATCTTACCTTATATGAATTCTCTAAATTATTCTTTATGTATCTTACTCGGTTTGTGCTCAAAGAGTCTTTGGTAATGAAATTTTATTTGTTCCTTCTCTCCTTCGCAACATTGTCACTTGATATAGATTGATTATTTATTTTGGAATTATAACAATATTTATATAAAATAATGACAAAAAACTTCATTATAACTCTACAATTTCCAAGCTTATAATTCAATAGGTAAGGGCTTGCATTTACAGGCTTAGGAACTAATTCAAACCCAAGGTGAGTTAAGGTGTAGTTTAAGGATGGAATGGGTTCAAACCTAACCTAGGTGAGTCAACATAACCCTAGTAGAGCTAAAAGGTGTCAATAACTCATGATTTGAAATTAATAGGCATGGGTGATATATTTTGAGATATGTACAAAGGCCTGACAACTCACAAAAGGTAGTCATGAAAAGCTAAGATATTTCATATTTTTTATTTCCTTTTTTTATTGATTAATTAATTGCAAATGGATAAATAAAATAGGGATTTAATTTGGTTTATCTTGTTGATTAATTATAATTATCCATTTATCTCTTTCAATATTTCATTTTATGTGTACAATTGCCCTACTTAATAGGTCCATAGACCAAATAACATGTTCTGATGTTGTACGAAGGTTAGGGATGAATCTATGAAAGGTTATGATTGTATATTATAGGATACCCCAATTAGAGATATATAAAAATGATTTTGAGATTTGATGAATGATGCATAATAAAATTTAGGACATTCAATGATTCTTAGGATTAATTTTCAATGGTTAGTAGTAATCAGTCTTAAGTTCAGTCATAGGCTAGTTGTGGCCAATTATAGGTGTCTACAGTTTGTCCCTATTCAGGAAGGCATTACAAGCTATAGGCATAATAACATCTTCACAAATATTGAAAAGGTCACATATGCCCATGACTTCAATGGTAATGGATGAGCTTTAGGTATGCCTTTGAGGGATTGGTTAACAAAGGGGTTGGCAATCAATCCCTCGAAAGGAGGAAATGAGTGCACCAAAAAGATGAAATGGGTGGAAGGGACTAATTTTCCCATAGGCAATTATAATCAGTGGCATATGGAGTTTCCCTAGTTAAGGTCGACAAATAGGATGAATTACACATAACTATTTATAATTATCGGCATAAGTGGGACAAAAGGTAATGATTTTACCAAATGTGGTTATAATCATTAAAAAAGGCATATGGTAAGAAGAGAATGATTTGCCCAAAAATGGTTATAATCATCAAAAGGGAAAAAAATGATTTACCCATAGGTGGTTATAATCATTGGCTAGATAAAATCATGCCCATGTTGGGCAGATAGAGATAATGGTTTGACCAAAGGAGGTTATAATCATTAACCTTCAAATGGATGGAAACATAATGATTTTACCAAAGGTGGTTATAATCATTGATAATGCAATTTAGATGGTATACAATGATTTTCCCAGAGACAGTTATGATCATTTTACCCCAATTCTAGAAAACATGATATGGAAGATGATGGAAAATATGGTTATAGAGGATAAAGATGAATTTAGGAAACCTGCTAGTAGGTAGATGCTCTTCTAAACTAGCAAGGGATAAAATTCTATCACTGTTTACTTACTCTATATGGAAAATGATTTTTATTAGATTGATAATGTTGCTAGTGCTAAGGAGATATATCACTAATGCATTGTCATGTACACTCTCGAAGCTAATTTTTTATCTATAGCATTTGATGGTAGGCATCATGATAGAACACCATGATAATTGGGTTAGTTTCCCCATCCTTATTGGCCACACTCTCAAATTTTTGTGATCTCATTCCCATTTTTATTCTATAACATAATCATATTTTTCTCAATCATTATGTTTCTTCTATCCCAATTCCTAGGAGAACTACATTTGGCTTGATGTTTTTGATGTATATTTCATCCACGTAACTATGTAGGCAGTGTTCACTTACCTAATGCATCTAGAGATATCTCAACCACCCCATTACTTATATTATATTTCCCATCTTGTTTGTTTGTTTGGTTTTTTACATTATTGTCTAGGGGCACTATTCATCATCTTGTTTGTGTTGTGTTGTTTATACTACCATTTTGATTAGCCATTGTTTTTGTTTGACATTATTTTTATTATTTGTTGTTTGTTTATTATTTTACCTTTATAGTTTTGTTTTTTTTTTGTTTTCCTATTTGTTTTCTTTCTTTTTATTGCTTGATTCAGTTTATGTGTATTCATTGGGTGATTCCTTGCAAATTATTCTTGAATATATCCATATTCATACATCCACAATGTCATCATGTTTTTTTAATTATTGGTGTAATGTTTTTGATTGAATATTGGATGGTGTGTTAGTCCTACTAAATGACAAGTGGTTGCTTGTGAAGTAGTTAGGGATCTCAAAATATTTAAGGCAAACAAGTGGTCAATGTTTAGGATTTTATAGATTGACTTTACAAATGTTTTTGGAATTTTCTATTTATCTCAACTCAATGGATAATGATGAGATACAAAATAGTCCAATATCAAAAAATGGTGAGAGCATCTAAACTTAAGAGTGATCTCAAAATGATGAGAATGTATCCTAGGTTGCTTGAAAAATGGTGAGAGCATTGAAAGGGTGATTGAGATGATCTCAATGTGAATCAAAAGCTACCTACATAGTCCCAATATGACCTCAAGTCATTGTATTTACACCTTGTAATATAGGAATCTGACTAGTGTAGTAGCCCATTCAAATAAAATAAGCAAAGTAGAGAAAATGGCATAGTAAATATAGGAATGACGAGGTGTTACTTTAAGGAATGATAAACAATTGTCACTCTTAATTTGGCCATAGGTGGTTATAATTAGAAAACAATAGCATATGTCAATGATACTAATTTTCCTATAAGTAGTTATAATTAGTAGCATGATGGTGAGACAATGATTTACCCATAGGTAAATATAATCAAACTCACTTAGTATATAATGAAATAAGTAATAAAGGATGCATCTACCAAACCACTTTCATACTAATCCAACATATGACCTTTATCTATAATTTTGAAAGAAATTTTTTAACCTGATTGAAATACATCTTGTTGAAAGTGGCCATGGAACCAATGGAATAGAACTGAGGTTAAAGGGCTGGGTATGGAGGTTGAAAATAACTCAGTTGATAGGAAAAGCATTGTAGAGAAATTTATGGTAGAATGGTATACTATAGAAAATTAAAAGGTCAATATCATTATATAACTAAAATGGGCATCATAGACAATACATGAGTTCTTTCAAGTGAAGTAACGATTGAGGTGTATAATTTTCATTAGCTCATCAAGTTCAATATCATCTAGTGTAGCGAGCCTAAATGATTCATCACCATAGTTTGAAATAATGATGAAAGGGCCTATCTAGTTAGGTACGAATTTGCCTTTTTGTTTCTTCTCATCCACAATATTCTATTGGTTTTCTTTAAGAACAAGATCACCAAGCTCTAATTCTCTGTGTTTCATGTGTTGATTGTCATGGCTAAAGAGTCAGTTCTAGTATACTTGAAGGTTATTCACTATAGAAATGTGTTTCTCATTAAACAACTATAGCTCTTATATGTGAGTTACTTGATAGTATTCATCATCCGTGATATAATTAAAAGAGATGCATAAAAAAGGTAACTCGACCTTAATGGGAAGAATGGCCTCAATGCCTTAAACAAGTGAATATGTAGTGGCTCTTGTTGGAGTATGTTGATTGGTTAGATATACCCAAAGGTCACAAAATATTTAAAGGTGCAAATCATGGCTAACATAATTGATAATCTTTTTAAGTTGTTGACAATTATTTTGTTAGATGCTTTTTCTTGGCTATTACCTTGTGGGTAATAGGCAGTACAAAAATGTTGAATAATCTTATACTCAACACATAAATATTTGGCATCCTTATTTTTGAATGATCCATAATTATAATATATAATGTCAAAGTGGATACCATTGTAGAAAATGAGATGGTTAAATATGATTTTGTAAATTTGCTTTCCAGTCATGTAAGTGAGGGGTATAGCTTCAACCCACTTAGTGAAATATTTGGTGGTAGTAAGGATATGTTTGTGGTCATCAGATGAGGTAGGGTTTATCTTCCCAATGAGATCGAGGCCCCATATATAAAATTAAGATGCTGTAATCATTGGTTTAAGAGTCTTGGCTAGGGCTTGAATTAGATTGGCATACCTTTGACATTTATCACACTTTTTCACATATACATCCATCATGGGCTAATAGTATGTGATACATAAGATATTATTGGATAAGACTACCCCACTTGATTGGGATCTACATAATCCTTCATGAACTTCTTGTAATGATAATGTGGATTCTATTGAAGGTAAATAATGAAGCAAAGTTTAATCAAAACTATGGTGGTATAGGGTTGGTCCAAGTAAACTATAATGTGTAACATGCTGGATAAAGGATTTGTATTATTCATGAGCTAAGTCTAGTGGTAGTAATTGGTTATGAAGATAGGTGTATAGGTTTTAATAGCATATAGATATGGGACCAAAAATATCATAGGTCATTATGATGGTTAAAGGCTCATGATCTAGTGCTAGTAATTTTTTAATGAGGAATTAGTATTCTTTCAGCATATCTCTATGATGAATTAGAGATCTAATGGTGGCTATGGCATCTATTATTATGTTAATGACCCTTAGTAAATGTTAAAATTATATATCAAAAATATTCATTTTGACAGTGTCAACCATGGCTTTATATAGAACTAACTTGTCATCCTTGGTTGAAAGATGGTCTATAACCTAATTGATGATTAATTGAAAATAACCATAAACCTTGAGATGTTGTGTATTCCATTGTAATAATTGTAAAATCCCTAAAATTAGTCATTTATATTTAGCCTTGTTGTTGGTACAAGGAAAACTGATCCTAAAAGACTTAGGGATTAGATACCCCTATGGTGTAATGACTAAAAAGTTTGAACCTAATCCTTGTGTTGTGAATGACCCATCAAAATATATATTCTATTGCTACTCCTAAAGATGTTTATAAATGATGTCCATAATAGATTTATCTAGAAGTGGAATGTTAGCAGCTCTGTATCTACAAGGGGTGATTCAATAAGTTGATCTATAAGAACATGGCCCTTGATTACCTACTGATTGATGTAATCTATCTTGAAATCATTGAGGGTCATGATCCATTTGCCCATGTGACCTTTTAAAGTTGTTTTAGATAGTAGATATTTGAGTATATATACTTTGGAAATGACTATGGTATTGTTGTTTAACATGTAATGGCACAACTTCTGAGATATGGAGACCATATCTAAATAGGATTTTTCAATGGGTGTATAATTGTGATCATATGATACCATTGTATAGATTAAATAATACATGACATGCTCCTTTCCATTATCATCATATTGAGATAGAAGTGCCCCCAAGGCTTTATCAATGGTAGATAGATATAATAAGAATGACTATCATAGTAGAGGGGGAAATAAAATAGGTGGATTGGATAGGTAGTCCTTTAGTTTTTGGAAAACTTTCTAGCATTCATCATCCCAATGAAATTTGACACCCTTATTCAATAAATGTGTAAAAGTATGCCACTTGTCATCCAACTAAGATATGAAGTTATTGATAGACTAGATCTTACCCTTGAAACTATGAAGCTACTTTAAATTGGTCAGTGGTAGCATCTAAGTTATGGCTTCTATTTTGGCTATATCTAATTCAATAATTCTATGAGACATAATGAAGCTAAGAAATTTTCCTAAAGTAACTCCAAAAACACACTTCTTAGGATTAAGGCAGACCTTGTATTCATGCAGTCTCTCAAATATCATGTGTAGTGTTGTTGGATGATTGGTCTTGGTCTTTGATTTACCTAGTATGTTGTTGACATAGTATTTTAAAATGCCATGCATCATATCATGAAATATTATGGTCATGTATCTTTGATACATGGCCCCAATGTTTTTGAGACCAAATGGCTTAACTTGATAATAAAATGTTCTCCATAGAGTGGTTAACACTATTTTATGTTGGTCTTCTGGCACAATATGGATTTGGTTGTATCCTAAAAATCCATCCATTAGTGAAAGAATTTCATAACCTATTATGGAGTCAAATATCATGTCAATGTTTGGCAATGGAAAGTCACCCTTTAGGTAGGCCTTGTTTATGTCTCTAAAATTAGTCCATATTATAATTCCTTCTAACATCTTACTGATTGGTACCACATTCAAGATCCACTTTGAGTAGTTGATCGATCAAATACATCCTAATTTTAAGAGTTTTTCCAACTCTTTATTTACTAATACAATAATATAAGGATGCATTTTATGCAAGTTTTATTTTATAGGTTTGCTTTTAGGATGAACCATAAGGTGGTGTATAACAAAGGTGGGGTCTAAATTAGGCATGTCAGAGTAGTCCTAAGAAAATATATCAATAAATTCCCTTAAAATGTAAATAAAGACTTCACATTCCTCCTTAGTGAGGGATGAATATAATTTGACCCATTTTGGGTCATCTAGAGCCCTGATTTTAATTTCTATCATGTCCTCGACAATAAGGACCAAACCATCTTCTAGAATGATTGGTAAAGATTTAAAATAGCTTGTAATGGTAGAATCCTCTATTAATACTAGCTCCTCATGTTATCATAAGCATGATGAATCAAAATCCCCTAATGGTATGGATGGCCATGTAACAAATATTTTTACAAAATCTTGGATGATTCGATCAAAATCCTATTGTTGTTCAACATTAAACTCAGACCCATAGGCAAGTTTATCATTAGATGTCTCTTTAGCTATGTTTGAATAAGGTTGAACACCCCCATTTAATGGCACCTAAAATAGGTTTTCACCACTAGACTAACATTTCTTTTTACTATTTAACTGGTCTAAAATCATCTCAAAAGGGTTTTTACTTTGGGACCTCAATGTTTTAATTAATTGTTTATGGATAAGTGTATTCACCCATTCTCCAAACCAAGCTTCAAGATCTAAATAAATTGAGAAATATTGTTTTTGGTATCCCAACAAAACATTTTCCCTTAGGTATAAAAATCATAGATGGCATCATCATTTTGAAACTCATTGACTGACACTATTGATTCTTGTTGGTCTCAATCTATAAGTTAAGGATAACATAAAGGAAGTAGATTATGTAAAATAAATAGTTGAAGGGTACAAATGGCATTGGTATCAAATTAATTATTATTGTCTAGGTCATGAAAAGGGCTATGGTCAAACTCTATTTTTATTTCAATGTTGTCATAACTAGTCATTGGCATTGGACCATGAATTAGGTACATGGGGTCACCCCCAAGTGGTTTAAATCCAAGACCATATGTTCTTTTGTACTAAGTGGTATAAATTGGCTCAAAGAGACCCTATTTATTTATCCCAAGTCCTCCTTTTTCATAGGCATGTCTTTACATGATTTTTCTGAAATGAGATTCTTGGCATTTATATAACAATCATCCATGTTGTCATTATAGAACCAAGATTCATCATCTGCAAGCAGGTCCTATTCTTCACTAGTGGCCAGTATGAAAATGATAGGTGTTGGACTATGTAATTGGCCTTTTCCTTTTATTTTCCATTCCATTCAATGTGATTTGGCTTTAGGTCTTCCATAGGACTTGGGGTTTTGTAGAAGCTTAGAAATGTGGAATGTATCATGGGTTAAATATTCTCCTAGGCCATTAGTTGATATGGTATAATTATTAGATATTTTAGGAGGAAACGTGTGGTAAAGTGAATCAAGGGTATCATGGTCAATGTAGTTGTCCTCTAGTGAATCAACAAGTATTTCTTTCCCATTACCTTTCTTAAGAACTAGATTTAATACAAAAGTGTAGTTATAACACTATAATTTAGATTATAAATGCCTGCAATGTTCATATGGATATAATATCCATGAATTATAACCTCCATACTTAAATTAGAGAACTTCATAAACTGGTACAATGTTGATGGGATTGCATAAATCTCATGTATCCAAGGTCTACCCAAAAACATATTATAGGACAATTGAGGTCTAAAACATGGCATAGTGTATCATGGATCAAGGGTCCAATGATAATTGGCAAGTTGATTTTGGCCTATGATTCCAATTATTCATTTTTATAGGCCTTAATTATGATCATTTCTAGCTAGATATCAATGGTGGTGTATCCAAGAAACTTGATGATATTTAGAGACACAATATTTAGACCTGGTCCATTATCTAAGGATGTGTTGTATTATGAAAAATTTAATGTACAATGGATTGCTATGTAGAGGGCCAAGGGATGACATATGATTTTGGTTAAATGTTAATTTTTGGCCTAGGGCTATATGTCCAATCAAATCTTGGAATTTATCTAGAGATATATCATTAGTAACTTTGGATTGGCTAAGGAACTCTATTGAGATATTGTTATGGATGGTGGATGTATGCAACAAATCTAAAATGGAGATTTAAGTATGCATCTTCTTCAAATTTTTCACAATATCAAACATATTTTTTTGCACAGTGGAAAATGGCTTATTCCTAGCCAAAATGTTAGTTTGATAGGTGAAGTGGCAGATGATTATAAGCTTAGAAAGGTAATATTTGGTCACTAAGTTATGATTTCACAATCAAGATTAGATATAGGACCATTATTTCCAATAAATGATGGTGGTGGGAGTCTTGATAAGATAAGTCTTAGTTGCCAATGCACTTGTGTGTGGTCATAGGGCAAGGACAAGTTATTTGTGTGTGATCCAAAAGTAGTAATCCCTAGTTGTTAGTGTACGTGTATGTGGTCCTGGGTCAAGGAAGGATCATTGTCATAGTTTGGTTGGATTTAATTATCAAGGGTATTTTTTGATTGATATTTGCTCTCTGATTGATGGAAATTGTGGAAATGTGACTTACCACAATATGCCCTACAACTTTGTTTTAATAATGTGTAACTATGTGATAGGTTTGTTGTTTGTTGGCATCATTATATCCTTGGTTCCATCCATTTAGTTGATGTTGTTAGTTTTGCTATTGGTTTTGTTCATTCTATCTTGGATATTGATATTATTTTTATTATTGTGTTGGCCACTATTACTATTATTGTTGGTTGTTATGTTGTGGAAACGGGTTTTGATTGGATGTGGAAGCTCCATTATCCAATGTTATCTACCCATTTTCCAACATATTTTCAATCAAATTTTTAATTTTCATACAAAATTGTAAATTATGTCCATTAACCCAATGATACTCACAAAATTCATTTTAGTACTACCAATCTAGATAAGGGATGCCCTTAGGATAGCGCTTCGAAATAAGCTAACTAATCATATTAGAAATGGAAATCTTGTAAAAAATGGATTCAATGGGTTATATAAGGTCACTAAAGATGAAATGAGTAGGCACAGTTCTCATTGGAGGAAGGGTTTGTAAATGTAAAGTTTGTTGCATTTATTATGTTGTACTAGGTTGTTGCACTTACTATGTTTGCTAAAGAGGTTATTAGTTAGGAGTATTTTGCATATATGTTGTAGGCTGAGCAAATGGTGTTTCTACCTTTTGGACATGTGGAAACTTAGTTATTATATTTTCAAAAACATTCTTGTTATGATTGAATGGATTGGGCTTTTCATAATTGCTAGCCTATACTAGTTGCAATGCTTATGCTTGGACTTAGTTTTAGTTTTTGCCATTTCCTTGGTTTTTAATTTGGTTATAATTTGATGAGGTAAATTTGGTTATCCATTTGTTAATAAGGAAAATTTTAGTCAATAAACCTTTATCAATGATTTCATTAAAAGCATGTGCACACTATAGTTTAATATGGTAAGATATATTCTTGTGTAAATTCTTGGTAAACACAATGAATAATTACTTGTCTAGTAAACAATGGGTGAATCTAATGGAAAGTTCTCACCATATTTTTAAATAAATTTAAAATATTTCATTTTCCTTTTATTTGTATTGCATCAAATATACCAATGAAATCTCATGATCGAGATTGTAGGAGAAGTGTTGCATAAACTTGTTTGAAAGATCATCAAAATCAAAAATTGAATTCTTGGACAATTTTAAAAACCACTCCAATGCTTGTCCTACTAGATTCTTTAGGAAAAATATTAGGAGGTATATGTCATTGTATGTCACTGGTTGAAAATTAATAAATAATTTAGTTATGTGGGCCTTGGGGTCTCCTTTCCTCTTGTATTTTTTGTAATTTGGTAGCTTGTACCTTGGAATAAATGGTATTTGTAGATACTCCATGTTGAATGTGTAATAACACATGTCATCCAACTTAAACTTCTTGGTATTTTTCCCAACTTGGATGCTAGAAATTGCATCCTTTATTTTTTATAGTTCTTGGGCTAGGAGACTAGATGGAACATTGGTTTGAGGTAGAAGATAGATGGTCAAAAGTGGATTACTTTGACTTGGATATAATGGAGGCATGGTTTGTTTTTGAAGGTTGGTTTCATTCAAGAATTGATTAAAGATATGTATGCATAGATTAGGATGTGATTGTTGAAATTACCCATATTATGATGTGATATTCTAGTTAAGATTGGATTTGTAGGCCTAGTTTTGGGGAAATTATGGTTGAGATGGAAGGCTATGGATGGGAACATAATATTATACCTATTGATGTTGATTAGGGACTTATTATCAATTAGTCAAACCTTGATTATAAATGGGAACTTGTGAGCCAAGAACTTATTTTGGAACTTGTGGTACAATAGGAAAAAAAGGTAATTATTGCCTAATTGACACTTGTGAAACATTAGAACCTCTTTGTTGCATGAATCCTTGTTGTGAAGTAAATGCATGTTGAATGTTTGATATTTATCATTGAAAAATATTAATAAATTATTGATTAGAAATTATTTATGATTATAATGGTATGTTGGTCTATAATTGGAGAGGTATGTTGATCACTACCTAATGAGGTGAAACATCAGTTACCCGCTATTGAGGTGGTAGAATGTTTTTCCTCTACTGTGTGTGTAATTATAAGGTGCATACTATTTTGGAATATTAATTATCACATATATTGGTGGATTAAAATATGCCACATTTTTTTGAGGCATGGTACTAGTTATTACTTGAATACTTAATCCTTGAGGTTGGGTGCTTGATGAAGCAATTGGTTGAGGATTAGAGGTAGTTATTTATTGAGGTTGGGAGGTATAAATTCTTACCCTATACATTTTCAAAGCACTAACGGTGTTAACTAAAGACACATTTTATTGTGGACTAGTTGTTTTTTCATTTACACCATTTTGGTTTGGATTAGATGGCACTTGTGTATTATCCACTATGTTTAGCTCACTATTTTATGTCAAAGCATAAGACACTTCTTTGATGGAAAGGTAATTTAACATGTCTTTGATTGATGTGATTTGAACGAATGGGTTTATAACCTAATTTTATTAGTCTATCAATTCAATTAAAAATCCTATTAAAGGAGCTAGCTCAATAAGAGGAGCATTTGACATGGTCATGTTATTGAAGTTGCATGCTAAGTTTAAATATGTCTAGTATGTTGTCTGCATCTATATGAAGTGGTCCTCTATGAGACCCTCTCTTATGACAAGCATATGAGGGTCCTAATATGGAATTCACACTATAACATGAGGAATGTTAGAAGATATATGTTTGATGTTTTGATTATAAGGCATGTTGTAAGGCACTCTTACTAAACTTGGAAATTTGTTTTGGGGAAAATCTAATGGAAAATTAACCCCTTCCTCTATGGCTTTGATTAAAACTTCATCCTTATTGTCAATAAAGTGATGATAAAACAAATAAGGGTCATAGGTTGATGTCATTGTAATGCAATATGGTTATTATTGGACTTGTTCTATAATTGAAGGTATGTTAGCTAAGTATTATGCCATTTGCTCCTAGTCTTAATCCATCTATGGAGGTGTGTGAACCAAATAGTGGGCCAAAGGATATTGGATTTTTTTCCCCTATTTGAGTGTTGTTATATGGATAAGGATCCATATCATAAATGATATTATATCCATAAGGTTATTAAACAAAGTCTTCTTATATGACCACATTACTATACCTTGGATTGTACATGACTCCACTACAAGTATAGTGAGATGTGTTCTAATCAATGGTGAATGGTTCATGACAAAGGGGTTAAAGTTCTAAAAAATTTGAAAAATAATGTCTAAAACAAAAAAAATGGTTCAAACTCAATCTAACCTGGTCAAATGGTTAGATCTATATCTCCAAAAATGATCTATGCTAAGAATTAGTATAAAATAATCTAATGTCAAATGTCTAACATTAAATGCCTCACACAAAAAAGGTCAAGTGGATGAACTAAAAAAAATACCCAACTCTAGGTTGAAGGTGTTTCAAATAGGTCTAATCTAGGAAAATAAAGTTTGATAGGTCTTTTGGGAAAACACATCATCGAAGTATAGGCTCAAATAAAGTCATGTGCTAGGAATTTTGGCCAAACATGGTGTCAAAATCTAGACCTAAAAAGGGTGATATTTAATTTAAAAAACTTGAAACACTTTGTCATAAACTATGAACTTGAATTTAGACATGAAATTGGTCAATTTTATATGAGGTATGAAATAAAAGTCACTTTGAGAGACTATTTTCTCCCAAATAAAGGCACAAACAATAATTTTAAAATTTGGATAAATAACTAACCTCAGTTACACAACCCAAAAGAGAAAGATCAGTGCTTAAGCCCAAATTGCATAAGTTATAAATAAAAATCATTCAATGTTTGTATTTAAACTTGTCAAACTTAATTAAAAACTCAACTTAGGAAAACTAGACTTTTTAATCAAACAAGCTAGATAAAGGTGAATGGTATAAATGTACTAGATAAAGACCCAAAAAAGCACACATGGATTGGTTTCAAATTTGAAAATTTAGACACAAGTCTATGATATAATGTTAGCAGTGTAATGATGCTATCATGTTATAAAGGTATGATCAATGGTTTATTTTAATACTCCAAGGCAAAATGCTTGAAATTATTTGGGCAACATAACATTACCCATTTTAATCAAGTGACACACACAATTTTTTTGACAAAAAGTTTAAGGAAAATGTATGGTGTCAAATAGATGACATAAAACCTCCTAAAATAATGGAGTGATGTGGACACAAAACACATTTTGACATGGTATAAACAAATTAAAAAAAATTAGACTCAAAGATGAAGATATAAAGTAATAAATGACAAAATACAACTATGTAAATCATCCTAAGCCCTAAACTGACAAGGTTACATCGTATCATTGAAATCCATCTATATACATGATCTTGGGAGGATTTTAAGTGTTAATAGAAAAATAAAAATGCATGAATTAGTAGGATTTTTACACCCCCCTTATCCCAAGAGATTGTATGGTGACATGGACCTCTGAGTTACATACTTTGCATCAATAATATGTCCACAATAAGTGGGGTTATTCTAAAACTTAAATTTTTGACCATCTAGATGGTCCAACATGTGATTAACACTAGATATTCCTCATGTAAATTGAGTTCATACTAATTAACTTACTATGAAAGGGTCTACTCTTTTTCATAGCGATTCCATCTATGTACTACTTAGTGGAATCCACTAGTTAGCTAGACCTGACTCATGTTTTTTTGTGAAAGGAGAGGCTAGATACCCAACCCATTATTCTCATAATATATGTGCCCCAATTTATATATCCCACTATGTAATATATCTGATATGATGTTAGGAGGTGAAAGCCCAGGTCAATGCACCCCTAAAGAACTCATGAAGAAGCTATGAACTCCCCCTCACATGACAAGTTGCATAAAAGAAATGACCAAGTGAAAATACTTTAGAGGTTATGTTTAGATCACCCAAACCATATGGGTTTTTGGGAGAACCTCAACAACATTCTTTTCATGCCTTGGAATAGGCACAAATTACAAGGAAAAGGTGTTTTTGGTCACTCGAGTTCTTAATAGGGGATAGGGGGAGTGAATACACACACTCTTCTTTTTGTAAAAAATAAACACTTTTAAGAAATTACAATCTAAGTGTTAATTTTATGAACCAAATGAAATGTTTGATAAATTTTTTGCCCCTTTGATTAAGTTTTAAATTTGTAAAAACTTTCACCAAAACAAGATAAGCATAAACACCTATGTTCTTTTTAAGCACTAAAAATGAAATGTTTAATACTTAAACAAATTATTTTTAGGCATTAGAAACAAATTTTTCATGACTTAGATCTTGAAAATTTATGTCCTTTTCATTATTTGTCCCTTCAAATGTTAGAGGGTTTTTGTCTACTTTGAAGCACTTTTATGGATGAGCAAACAAGATTGAAAAGCATCTCTTAGGTTTTTCTATATTTTTTTAAAATAGAGATTAGCATCAATTTATGAAAGGATTGATGATGATATGTATGAATAAACATTGATTAATAATAATTGACATAAATTCTTTCTACTCATCAAAAACAAATAAAATAGAATATGTTTTCTCATATAAAAAATGGTTAGTAAAATAAGTATAAATCCAAAAATACCAGATCTTGAAATAAAATGGTCAATAAAATTATAGCCATGTCTTTATAAATAAAACAAACTCTAGAAAAGATCAAGATAATTTTGAAAATCATGTTCCTACCATGCCTCTAATTTGTTCACACCAAGATTAGCTTTGATATAAGGAGATTAGCATCAATTTTTGAAAATATCGCTGTTGATTCATTGGTAAAACTAAGTGTCAAAAAGAAGAATAGAGAAAATCAAAGATAAAACTTTAAGATATTCAAGAATTCATTTGAAAATTTATGAGCTACACTTTGGTCTTCTTTTTATGTAGTATGCTTTGGGTCCCACCAGGTGTGCGATTATGATCAAGAAATTTGATAATAGAGAGGAGCTTAGATCAAGTGTTAGTTTAAGCAAGAAAAACTCAAAATGAACACTCTAACATGATAACATCACTAAGCCTAGATCATAGGTTGATCTTAATGAATAAAACTAAATCAAAATTATAACTATAATGTAAAATACTAATAATCTCTTACCTTCTTTTAATACTCCAAATGATTCATTTTGTGGCTTGCTTGGTTTGTGCTCAAAGAATCTTTCAGAATGGATTTTTTATCCTTCTCTCCTTAGAACCATTATTATTTGATATGGCTTGATTCAATATTTTGGAATTATAAAATTATTGATATAAAATCATGATATAAGACCTGAATTATAACTCTATAATTTCCAATCTTCAAATTCAATAAACAAGGGCTTTTATTTATAGGCTTAGGAACTAACCCCAACCCAAAGTGAGTTAAGGTGTAGTTTAAACATGGAATGTGTTCAAACCTAACCTAGGTGAGTAAACATAACCTTATTAGCATTAAAAGGTGTCAATAACTCATGATTCACAATGAATAGACATGGGTGAGATATTTTGATATATTTGTAAAGGCCTAACAACTCACAATAGGCAATCATGAAAAGCTAAGATATTTCATATTTTTTAATTTCTTTTTTTAGTAATTCATTGATTGCATATGGATAATTAAAATAGGCATTTAATTTGTTTTATCTTGTTAATTAACTATGATTATCAATTTATCTCTTTCAACATTTTATTTTGTATGTGTAAGTGCCAAAATTAATAGGTTCATAGGCCAAATTGCATGTTATGATGTCATAGGATGGTTAGGGATGAATCTGTGATAGGTTATGATTGCATATTATAGGATACCCTAATTATCAATGTCTCAACATGATAATAATATTTGATGAATGATGCAAAAGTAAATTTTTGACATTTAGTGATTCTTAGTCTTAATTTACAATGGTTGGTAAGAACCAGTCTAAAGTCCTATAAAAGGACAATTGTGGCTAGTTTTAGGTTTCTACAATAGGATCATATAATTACATAATAAGTCTTTAAAAGTGGTCATTCAGGTGTTGAAGGTTATTATCACCATGATTATGATTTAAAGGTAAATTATAAGTTTTGGGTAAGCAAGTTATAGTGACAATTTTGATGCTCTATGCCCTGATTTGATGTATATAATACATATGGTGTTGTTTTTTGTGACTTGAAAGTTATGTTCATGATTTTAGAAATCTTGGAAGTTAGTGAAAGTGGTTAAGATGTTGAAGCCAAAATGGATTTTCTAGTTCTATTTTAACTACGTGTAGTGAGGTCAAAATATTGGTCTTCAACACCAATATTTGGCATTATACTTCATAATTTTTATATTTGTGAGTGGTCTAGTTTTTGTTACTTAAACTTGCATAAACCTTGAAAACTTAGAAAAGGAGACCAAAAAATCAACCATATGGCCTAGTAACTTGTCAAAAAGGTTTGTGGATTTGTAATACACATGAAGTAACATGGGAAACCTAGTTAGAGGCTTTGAAGTTAAACAAGGTGCCCTGGGCAACAAGGGTTATAGTCAAACCCAATAGGCAGAGCTATGGCCAAGAGGACAAAAAGGGAATAATATTCATTCCCAAGATTGAAAAACCATTATAAATCTTTGATTCAAGTTTCCATAGGTACAATGGATGTGTCTAAGACATATATATGTAATCAAAACATAAAAAGGTCATTTTAAGTCCTAGGTTGCAGACAAACTTGTGAAAACAAGGTTTAAGGCTAAGGCAAATGGTGATTCATTTTAATTTGTATCATGATATGACATTTAAAATGGCTAGGGACACATTTTTTATCATAATAGAGGTTTTAGAGCCTAATATTTGTAGACAAACTCATGAAGAAGCCATTTTGTCTTGAAATGAACTCAAACCTCATAGAATACATGGAAAAGGACATAAATGCCATCTTGAGATGCTTATAAATTCTCCAAAACTTTACATGGGACATCAAAATTATAAGGTGAGTTAGGTCAGATCCATGAGAAGCCTTTAGTGGCATTTAGATAGAACTCTAATGTCTTTTCTTTATGAACAAATGTTAAGAGTCCAAATGACCCTAAGACCCCCACTACAAACCCAATTGGGAAGATGAGGAAATGAATTATTCAAAGTGGGTGAAAAAGTCCATTAAACTAATTTTAAGTGATATAGGAATCTCTAGGTTTCCTCCCCATGTGATTTAGGTCTACCTCACTTGTATGGAGGGGGTCTAATAGGGATTTCTTTGACAATTTTCTATGTTTTATAGGCATGGAGAACTTTAAAGAGATGAGACTACCTTTGGGAGAGATTTTAGGACATATTATAATTCATAATTTCAATTTTTTAAGTTATCTCATCTCCAATGTGTGCCTAACATATTCTTCATCTCGACCAGTCTAGTGAACAAATAATGCACACTTAATGAACTCATGTGAAACTTCAATTAGAAATATTTTTGAGATTAGTTTCATGAACTTGATGGTATGAAAAATCATTAAAAGTGTCATACCTACTTTTTCATGGATCATATTGTATAATTAGAAAGTTTTTGGGTGCCAAGTGTGAGAAGTGCATGAGAATGAGTCATTTGGAACTATCAATGATGACTATGTATGGCCAAAAGAAGATGGATTATTAGAAAATGATAAAATTCATGTGAGGTATTTTTTATAACCCCTCACACATATATAAATCATTATAATTAACCCTATTTAGTGATGAGGTAGTTTTGTGAAGGCAAATGATGAGGGAAGTTTCTTATCCAAGCATAAGGAAATATATGCCACATGCGAAGGAGTTAAAGAAGTTTGAGAGACATTTATCATTTATTATATTTTAGGACCTGTCTCATATGATATTCCATGATAATTTAACTAATTCCCATTTTTTGAAAAGTGTCTTAGTGATTCTTGAGCTTCCCTTTCCCTCTCTCCTCTCATAATTGCTATAAATTCTAGCCTGTTTGGTTGTTGTAGGGATCTCTTCACCTGGGTATGACAAATCCATACCAATGTTTTTCATTGAGATAATAAATATAGTTTTTTTTAAATCATTTAATATCTCACTAATTGTATGTAATGGTTTTTGGTCTTGTGAAAGTATAGTTTTCCTTACCTTCGCATGTTATCCTTCTTACTACCTTGTGTAGTTTGAGATCTCTCTTTTGTAGGTCAAAAAGAAGTGTCTAATGCCAATTTAATGTTTATTTATCAGTATATTAAATAGTTTTTATATAATTATTATTTTCTAATTCATTTTATCCTATGCTCTCTTCAAGACCCCATGCTTGAAACATTGATGTGGAAGAGAAAATTGTCATTGAATGAAGTGTATGTATAAGATTCTTTTGGTTCCATGTGCATGTTAAATGGTGTGAGTAGAAGAAATATTTGGTGTATCACCTACCATAGAGTATATTTAATTTTATTTATCATTATCCCTTTTCATTACCAAAGATTCAATATTAGTTTGATCAAAGTGGTACATCAAGGGGAACTAGCCTCAAATTTAGATATCCACCTCAAATTTGGGTCATCCACAACCCTGAGGTGGTTCAGCTGTGCCACTTAAAAAAGGAGATAATTTTCATATACTCAAAGGTTTCAAGTTGAAGTGAAAACATATAATATATCATCCTAGTTGATACCATTCTATGACAACTAACTTCTTTCAACTATATCAGCTAGTTCGATACCATCAAATTAGTGTTTAAGGTTGGTTTTGGGTATTGGATTAGTATATATAGGGACCATATTTGATTCATATCATATAATATACACTTGATTCAATCTAATTTCACTCATACTTAATTTGTAAAGTATAATTGGTAGAGTTAGTGGCTTAGATCCTTATCTTCAAGAGTCTTGTCTTATGGTATCATTAAAGTTCAATAGGAGGAATCTTTGAGAGTTCTTAGATAAGGATATCTTAAGTATTCATCCAAAAATTTGAGGTCTTAAACCTAAAAATATCTCTTATAAAGTTACACTTGAGCTAAGGGGAAGATTGAAGTGTTGATGGGTCTACTCTAAATTAAGTTTATTCTATCCCTACAATATTTAATTCATTTACCTATTAGACTAGATGTTGCTTATTTCTTTGTGAATATATGTATTCATATCCTTGTTTAGGATTTATACATATTGAATAATTTGGTGTGACTATAGGATTTATTAAAATTCCATATATTATTTTAGGTTTCTTAGACCCCCATTTGATTGATAATGCCACCTTACCTTTTACAATCATTCTAATCTATCCTTATTTTAATAATTTGTTATAAAATGATAGTATACATTTTATTGAGGTATAGTGAGATCTACATCATTGTACCCTAGGCTTAGGAATTATAAAACTTCCATATTTACATTATAATCATGGGAAATCCTATGCTATATCTATGAAATTTATTTAGTCCTTGATAGATCATCCAAGTATCACAAGGTCTATTTGATTGACCTTATTTGAGTCCTAGTCTATAGAGAGAAATATGATAATTTTAGGTCATCATATACTATGCATACATTCTAGTGAACCCAACATGAATATTATCCCACCTATGATTGGATAATTTTCACACATTTCCATTTTATTATTAACATTGTCTTCACTTTAATGTCACTATCACCATATATTCTATTTCACCTAACATGAATCTTATCCTGCACCTAGTTATATTTTATTCATGTTTCCATTTTATTTATTTATTTATTTTTATAAACTTATAATTTTTTCAAAAATGAATATATATTTTGTATTATAACTATATCGGCCAACCCAATACCTTTATTTGTGTATCTTTTAATGGTATCAACCATCCTAATGTTGTCAAATGTGTTTTTATATGATATCGGCCAACCTAATACAATCATATGTATTTCCAACTACATCAGATAGGTTTATGTAACTAATTTTATCTAGTCAAAAAATATTACTATTTACTTACTATATTTATTGGTTAGCCTGATACTATATATTTTTTGAATTAAATGTATTAGACTAGCCAATATAGTGTGTTTTGTAGATTCAATAAAAAATTATATAGACCTACCTGATGTCATCTATTTACTTTGATCAACCTTATGTTGTAAAAAATAATTATTATTTATCATTATGTTTCTATGACCACCATTGATGGTAACTCCTCATGGTGAAATAATAATACACCATTTCTCATGGTTGAGGATCCTAATGATATTCTTACCATTTATGATGAAACTTATATTAAGAGTGAATATTATCAATATGGCCTTCCCCTTGATTAATATCACTATGATGATCCTAATGATATCGCCTTTGATACTTTTGATGTTGGTGAAAATCCCCATGATGATCATCTCACGATGACCTTGATAATCCTTACACTTATAGTTACACTAAAATATATCTTTATGAAGATCCCTATGAAAATATCAATAGTGATACTCATAGTTGAACTAAAATTATCAATATGGTCCCCTAATCTTTGATGATCCCACCTTCACCATTTCCCATAAGGTTCAAAATCAATATCATGATTCTCCTATCTATGATGATTACTCTGATGGAGGTGAATACTTCATAATGGTATTATATGTTCCCATTGATAATTATGACATGGATAAGCTCCTATGATTTTCCCATCTTAAGAAATTCCAAATATAATAAATAAGTAATGGGCATGGTTTATTTTATATCTACCCTCCCTCTACCCCAAAATTAGAAGTAATTATTAGGATGATTCATCAAACCTCATCTAACATTAAACTATTTTTTGTCAAATCATCATTACATGAATAACACCTAATTCAAATTCCTACAACATTACATATTATAGGTGATTCTAATCCTTGAGGTTGTATGACACCTCATAAATATCCTACCTTAAAATATTCCTACTTATATAAAATGGTATTTCCCAACCTAATACAATTCAATCCAAATAACCTTTATTCAACTAGATCATCCATAACATAGAATGTGCTAATACAATTATTTCATATAAAATAAATTATAGCAAACATAACCTAGAGTGTGCTATTATAATTCAATTCCTCTCATTATATTGTATCAAGTAGGTCAATACAATCTAATTATATCCTATTTCATTAGACTATACTTCGATAATGTAGATCATTTTAGTCTTGTATGATCTTTAGATCATGTTGACCTAGTTAATATAGTCAATTTTAGTCTTATATCATCCTCAAACATTATTGACTAGGATGATACTATCCATTTCAAACATGTTTCATATAAATGTATTGACATGGCTCACGTAATAATTTATAGTCCTATTTCATTTGACTTATTGACCTGGCTAATATAGTGTATATGAATCATATTTCATTAGACTATATCAGCCTAACTAATATAGTCCATGTCTATCATTTTTCTCTAAACTATATCAACTTGGCCAATACCATACATCACAATTTTATATTTCCTCCTAAGTATTCTTACATTGCATTAGATGCCATACTTCTTATTTTAACACATATTTACATGTATTTTGACTTCATTAATAGGAATTTAAATCTTGAGATTACCTCTAATCCACCTACATCCCATAATTTGGGTCATCTTGTGAAGCATATCATATTTTTATTACACATGTTGGGGCATTCTGTGATGCCCATATATAATATTATACATGTTTTTGGGGCATCTTAAAATTCCCACCATCATTTTATTTTATTTTTATATTTCATCCTTACCATGAATTAGTAGTTAAGATCCTTTTACATCTTAAAAATAAACAAAATCAACCTCGAGAAGCTTTTTTAGATAATTATGCTCACATCTCACATTTTATTCTTTAATATAGTCATTAGCATAGATTTTGTTTGTTACTTTGTCTCGTATTTTTTATTTTTCTAAATTTTATTTCCATAGAATCATTTTTATTACACCATTTCTTCATTTTTAGTTCTTATGTATTTTTAAAATAATCTTTAGATTCACCTAAGGATCTTAGGTATCACCTTTAGGTTTTATATCATTTTTTAGTCAGCCTTATATTCATTTTAGAATATTAGTTATCACCTTCGAGTTTTGTATAATATTTTAAGTCAACCTTAGTTTCCCTTGTGTATCTCAAGTTTTTCCTTTAACATTTAATTTTATCATTTTACAATAATCCTTTGCTTCACCTGAAAAATATTAGGTATCACCTTCAGGTTTTGTAGACCACATGTTTACCATTTTTTTAGTTTTCCCTACTCTCCTTTTGATTCTTTAATCTATTTTTACCTTCTACCTCTTTTGGGGTTATTTTTAATATCAATATTTGTGATAGATCCCATGTAGGCTATCATATATTTTTTTATTAACATGAATATTACCTTTCATAGCATAGCCTCATCACATTTGGAGCATGATTTTTCCTCCTTATGGTAAATTACAATATTATTCATCATTGTATCATCTTAATTTTACATAGATTTATCTCTCATGATCCACATCTTTCCTTTCACTTGAGGCACATGTAAGTCAATTTTGATATGATAAACATCCATCTGGAATAATTCTAAGAGTCTTTTAGGCATAATTCTCTTTAGGTTATTCTCTCTAGAGATGATCATAAGCACTCTTTTTATTTTTATCATGTATATCAGCCCTTTTGTATTTATAAATATATAAGGAAGAGGAATATAAAAATCCAAAAGAGTTGAAAATCCATATTATAACAAAAACAAAAATTACAATTTTAAAAGTTAGATAACACCAAAATGCATGATCTTTATTTGGCACATCATCTATTCCTGTCAAAGCTCAAACTCCATAGTTCGCCTCATGATATATTTGAGGTATATTTGGGTGTGGTAGGTTAGTATATAGGGGTAGGAGGTTTTCCATCAATATATCATTGTATATTATTACATTCTAATGCCACCTATTTTCTCTCAAAAGTACCCAATATTTTTAGTAGGTTGCCAACCCTATCAGGGATACTAAGGAGTATATAACATATTTTTGGAAGCTGTGATCATTTAATTTTTCATTCATATAGACTTAATGGGATGATCTATGTAATACAATTATTATCCCAAATTTTTTATTCTTAGGTGGAGTCTATTAGGTCATTGATGTTAAAATCTATTAGCCTTACTCACTTATCTAAAATGTCTAGTCTTCACTAAAGATTTATACATCATTTGTATGGCACATTTCATACCTCATTTCATAATATTATCTTGATATCCTGTTTATGGATATCATTAGTAGATAATCATGTCTTCTCTAATATAGAGTTGATTTTCCTTCATAATTTATAATTATACTTAGAATTTTAATTTATGAGTTGCATTATAAGACTTGGTGAATATAACCAAGCCTTTCTTACAAATTCCCATAATTTTTATCCATGCCACCTTAGTCATCATAGTTATGGCATTAGGTGGTTATTTTTTATTACATAATTTTTAGAGTGAAAACTAATGTCATGTATTCACTCCTTGAAGTCATTTATTTATTTTTCCTCATCATTTTGTTGTTTAATTTTGTGGATTTCACTTTTATTATATAGGAAATTTTACTTACAATCCTTTGTGTCCTTTATATTTTATATAGGCTAATTTACTTGTCTTGCATTTTTTGATGACACTTATTTAATATCATTTTTATTTTTCCTTATATTTGGCTTAATTTTAATTGACTTGTCTTACATTTTGGGATTAATTTTATAATCATTTGTGTATTTCATATAAGTTGGATTTACTTTTTGAATAACTTATTTACAATCATTCTTTGTATTTATTTATTTTGGATACAAGTTGACTTGACTTGTCTTACATTTTGAATGAAATTTCCTTACAATCACTTTGTGTTTTCTTAATGTTTGATTTTAACTAACTTTATTTGTCCTAGATGTGGTGACATTGTTTTTCAAACATGTCCATATTTAATTATCTTTTGCATTTTCTTACACTAAATATTTTCCTTTTATTTATAATGTTTTCCAAGTTTTCTCACAATATTTAGTGTGTTTTAAATTAATTTTATCCATATTATCTTTCATTCCTTTTTTACCATGAGTATACTCACATTTTATATAAAATAATAAGGCATTCATCACATAACATGAAATCTTTAAATTTTTAAATTATGAAGCTTTTAATTATTTATACTGAGATTCCATTTTTATCCCTTGTATTTGTCTCCATAGGTCTTTTTTACGAGTCAAAATAAACCTTATAATCTTGGTGAGATAGAGAGTTTTTAGGTGATAAAAAAAAAATGAATTTTATCCTATTTTTTAAAATCCACCTCTCATTCCATTCATTGAGTGCCTTCCATCACCTACAACAATCATATAATTTTATAAAATTATAAAGGTAAGTGGAGGTACATATCTTAATTTTATTTATTTTTAGTTATTTTTTAATTTCTTTTTAGTTATGTGCTCTAGTTTTTTGCTATGTTTCTACTCCCAAAGAACCATCCTACATTACACTATTCTGACACATGATGAGCTTCAGGTGGGGAATATGTATACATAATATTTTTCACTATATCATTTAATAATGATTTTTCTTGTATCATATTTTTTATGTATAAATATCTTTGAGTGCATAGCTTAAAGGTTACACTGATAATGGGGTGGGAAAGGCTTATGGTGTTTTGTGAGACATGTTTTATACTATCTTGATTACACCTTTTTTATTATTAGTTTGACCTCCTCTAAGTGTCTATCTATATACCTCTCATATATGTCCCTTTTCAATATTTGATATCTTCCTATATCATATAGTATCAACATGGTTGATACTATCTAGTCTTTGCCTTCACCCTTCCTATATTGTATTGTCCATCTCGATACAATTCTAAGCATTTCTTATAACATATGTATTGTATCAACCTAATTGACACCATTGTGTCATTTGAATTATTTCATATTTATTGGTCAGGTTAATACTATCATGCGAGTGTTTAGGGTTGGTTTTGGGTATTTTATCAATTCTTATTTCATTTATATCATATTAGATACACTTTATTCACTTTTATCTCATTCTAGCTTATACCTTAAATTAAATTTGGGAGATTTAGTGGCTTATAAAATTATATTTAGGGTTCTTCTATTATGTGTCATTTAATATCAATAGGAATCATTATGAGTACCTAATTAAGGATGTTTTGGATCTTCATCCAACCATATGAGGTCTTCAACCTACAACATTCTCTTGCAAAGTTCCACTTGAGCTAAGGTGGATATTGAAGCATCAATATGTCCAATCCAATGTGAGTATATTATATACCTATAATCATTCATTTATTTAATTAGTATATTAGATGTTGTTTATTACTTTGTGAATACATGTATGTGTATCCTTATTTAGTTCTTAATTATACTAAATAAGCTAGTTGGGATATAAGGTTGCTTATACTTTCCATAAATCACTTTAAGTTACCTAGACCACCATTTGGTTAACCATGAAACCTTAAATTTTATAATCATTATAACTAATCCTTAGTATTATCATTTGTTGTATAACCAAAGTATGTATTTTATTGAGGTATAGTGAGATCTACATCCTTGTGCCATAGGATTAAGCTTTGAAACACTTCCCTATTGACATTTGCATTATAATTAACCCTCTAATATATATGCATAATTCATTTGGTATTTACTTGATCATCCAAGTATCATAGGCTCTATTTGATTAATCTTATTCAAGTCCTAGTCTATTGAGAGAAAGGATAATTTTAGTTCATTGTAGCCTATGTATTTAAGGTGTAACTCTCTCTTTTATATTATTTCCTATTTAATGTAAAAGACCTTGAGAAATGCTATGCCTCCATTATGATAATCTCCTATACTATAATTACTCTTCTTCTACTAAAGGTAGGTGTTTTTTCAAAATAAGAGTAGAATGGTGTGTGTTTCTCTATAAAAATGAGTTCTAGGATCCTTATATATAGATCTAAATTCCAAAATTTCCATATAAGATATGTTTATGGAATATATCTAAATAAATAAAATATAATGATCATTTAATAAAATAGTATTAAGTTAGCCATGTTGATTTAGTAAAAATAAGAAAATAAATGTATTCAGTGGGATTAATATATTTATAAAGAGGAACATGAAATAATAGAATAAAAATTGGCCATATATGATATATTTGTAAATAAATGGGCCAAAATGAAATTTCCTTGATCCTAATCAAGTTTATTGGGAGAAAGCCTAAAACTAAGTAGAGTAGGTTGAAGGAAGATAAAATAACATCATAGGAAGATATAATGACTAGATAACAAGATAATGAGTGCAAATAAGTATAATAGGAAATTATTTGACAAAAATCTCTCACAATGTACCAAATTATATCCCATCCCCAATTCTATTGTACTCCTTAAGATATGCACCTAAAGAGAAATAAGTGCCAATGAGTCTTGTGAAACAAAATGTTAGTGACTAAAAAATATATGTGTATACACTTACTATATTCAAGAAAATATAGAAATGTAATCTAAACTATCTCAAACTAAGTTAGATCTACAAACACAATAAAGAAAAATAAAATTATACCTTGGTTTCAAAAGATAATTCTATTGTGATGTAGATATGATTAGATATTTTTTTAAATGTGGTTGCTCACTCTTCCAATGAAAGATAAAATGTATAGTGTTTTAGTTTAAAAATTATTCTTTGTAGATTAGATTCTCTTGTGATTTTAATATCACTTTGTTATCATAAGTCAAGATGATGAAAGTGATGGCTTTCATGTTTATTTATATATTAATGGAGGAAAGATCTAATGGTGGAGGATTATTTAGATACTTAAAATTATATAAATAATGTAAATTAACTAATTATTCATCATCCATGAGGATGATGACCATTTTAAATGGTTGAGATAAACATGGAAATGGTTAACTAAGTCACCAATAATGAGTCCAAATATTAGCAATTCAAGGGATGACTGAAAGGAGATTGAGGAAGTTATGGGATTGGTTGGGATGAGTCAACATGTGAGAGAGTTTAAGGTGGAAGATATTAGGTGATGTGTAAAATCCATATTTAATATTTAAATATGAATTTAAAAATTTGGAGGGAGATGTCATATATTGTGTTAAGAAGATTAATTAATCGGTTTTAGGTGCATTTTGACACTAAATTTAATTTAGGTGTCTACATTTTCTCCTCTTTGAAATAGTTTTTTTAAGTAATACTATTTTTAAGAATAGTAGAAAAAGTAGAGTGTTGATATTTAATAATAAAAAGGTTACCCTAAATGAATGAGAATGAGTGTGATGATGCCCCCTCGAGGGTTTGTGAGATAAAATGGAAAACACTTGAAAGGAATGAAAAGAAGAGAATGAGATATTAGTTTGGAATAGTAATAAAGTATTTTATTATAATCAATATCAAACTTGAAAGATTTAAGTATGTGTATATAGGATTCCCCTAGTTGATGAAAACTAGAATATTGATTAGAAAAATAATATGTTTAATCATTTGAAGATGACATGCTTAGTATTTTATTATGAGGTAGTGGTTAATGGGGCATATGTGGGAATGATATATCCTAGTGATAGTAAGTTGTATATCTGAAAATGGGAAAACATATTGGTTTTTAAATTATAATGAAAATTTTAAATTATTGATAGTTTCAAGATATTGAAATAAATTTAGAATAATTTGAGTGATCTTGTCCCAAAATTCAGATGAAAATGGATGAAGAATGGTATAATGGAGGGATAGGGGTGTAAAAAATTTTAAATGGGTTGGAAATATTAACAGAAGAATTAAGGGTTTGAAATTAATTTGTGAATTTTAATTTGGATATTTATTTGTGAGTATAAGGTCATTGAGGATATTTTATCTAGGATCTTTCCAAAAAATGGAATGCATTCCACACCATGAACACCATGTAGCGTAAGTGAGAAGACATCAAAGACTTGAGAGGAGTAGGCCTACGGTAAGTGAAGTGTTATGCTTGAATTTTATCAGTTATTTAAATTTATTATAGCTTAAATTAGACTAAAATGAATTCATAAATGATGTATGTATGAATTTTATAATTAAATTTAAGAATTCACTATAGTAAACTACAAATTCATCAGACTTAATAGTGAATTCATATAATAGGGGTGTGAAATCATTAAGAAGTGGAAATAGTTTAGAAACTATGAATTCATGGTTTTATAGTTGAAAAATAATTTAATAGACAATTGAATTCATTATAATGAGTTGATAAATAGTTTAAGGGGTAAATTTGAATAGGTAAATGCAAAGTTGAAGAGCAATAAAGTGAAATTGAGTGGAAAAATCCCCAAAAATGCGTTGTAAAAATTCCAAAATGGTATGAAATATAAGAGATTAGTCTCAAAAATATCAAAATATAGTCTAAAAATGATAATTTGATAAGTGAAAACATGATTTTAAGATTAAAATAAGAAATTAGTAAATAAAAATAATGATAGTGATGATTGGCATAAAAATAATATGGTAGGAAATGTTGTTTGTACATTTTTGTTTAGTTTTTTTAATGTGCTAAAGTTTTCAGAGATGCATTATTATGATACTATTTATAATTAACTTAATGCAAATGCATTTTATTTACATGGGGTATTACTAGTTCTAATTGCATTGGAGTGGAGGCCTAGTGCACTAAAGGGGATCTCTAGGTTTATGGAGTATGAGTTCAATGTTCTAGAGGAGTATGGTTTATCATACATTGCATAAATGTTAGATATTCAAGAATATAGGGATCTATTGACATCAATTTTTGAGATATGGTATAGCATGACTAGTATCTTTCACTTTCCTACAAGGGAGATGACAGTGACTCTAGAGGATGTATACCACATTCTAGGTATTTCAATATGAGGGAGTCAAGTATACTAGGGGCAGGGTCCGTAAGAGACTATACTATATAGGATTTTAAGATATGGATTTATTATAGTTGTTATAATAGGTATATATATTTATTATTTCATGCTATTATATATGGATTCCTTGATGATGGTACTTATATCTATTATCAGTAGCATTGTTACCCTTGACAAAAGGGGGAGACTATGTCTGATTAATTTATTGGATGTTATTAGAGACATGATGGAGATGGGTGAGAGGTTTTCATGGGGTCCATGAGTACTATCAAACATGTATATGGACTTAAACCATGTGGATTATATGGATGGGAAGGATATTAGGCCATCAACACTATTACAAGTTTCGTACTAGGAGCATATTTTAGTAGAAAGACCAGTTGGATACATAAGCACTCATTCTATGAATGAGTCATTGGAATATAGATGAGATATTATTATTGGTACTCATAGGACACAATTATGTGATATATATTTCTACAAGAGGGTGATATA
>JARHVA010004299.1:372500-445000 GCA_037957365.1 Torreya grandis
AATTCCATTTTAATCCAATAATAACCTAATTGTAGAAGATTATTTACAAGGACCATGACACTTTAATGTTACCTACATATTCCCTCATGAAATCACCTAATTTCCAAAGTAGATTATTCAAAATTCATATAACATAAAAGAGTTCCATCATAGCCTTTATGGTATAGGGTATTACCAAGGATGGTGTAGTGAGACGTGTGTTAGATAAAGGACTTTAATTTATTAGGGGATAAGTTAGATGGAATTGAATTATTATGAATGTAAGTATAAATGTTAGAATACTAGGGAAAAGTGGGACCAACCACCTCAAAAACCATTTCTAAATCAGGTGTATCATAAGTCGATATCACTAAGTATTCAACCAGGAATTTATTATGATTTGTGATTAAATTTAGTAGGGAATTAATGGTAACCGTAACATTCATTGAAATATTTTTTATTATTGACACTTGTTCAAATTGGATGAATTCAAAAGATAAATTTAAGCTATCCACCATTCATTTTTAAGGAATTAACTTATCATAATGAGCTTGGATTTCATTAGTTACTTGATTAATGATAAACTTAGAATCACCAAAAGTAAGATTTTGGATTCCCCATTGGAATGCCATTTATATACCTGTTATAAGACCTCCATACTCTAATATGTTATTTATATAAGGGAGTGCAATTTTGAAGGACTTGGTAATACAATCTCCATCTAGTGTGACAAAATATACCTTCCCCCGATCCATGATTGGTAAAAGAACCATCAAAGAATAATTTTCAAACTAGAGACTCATCTATGAAAATCATTTATTCATCCATAAATTTATAATAAGAGGTGCTTTCTCATTGACCAATTTCAGCCAATACATCTAAAACTTATCCTTTGATTGATTTTTGATTGACATACTATAAATCAAACTCACTAATAATCATAACCCACTTATCCATCCTACCAATTAGAGTTGTTCTATATATAATATATCTAAGAGGGTCTATCTTAGAAATAATCTTGGTTTTATTATTGTGCATGTAATGTCATATTTTCTGATAGGTAAAAACAACTACTAAACATGCCTTTTCCATTTGAGAGTAGTTGAGTTCATAAGATATCAAATTTGTGCTTAATTAATACATTATGTTTTCTTTCCCACTATCATTATGTTGTGATAATAATGGTCCTAGAGCAAACTGAGTAGTTAATGTATAACAAAAAAGGTTTACCAATAACATGTGGATTAGTAATGGTGGATTTGAAATATATTGTTTAATATTATCAAATTCATTTTCAAATTTGTCATTCCAATTAAAAGGAGTGTCCTTATTTAAAAAATGTGAAAGGTTGACAAATGTCTACAAGTTGGGATATAAAATGCATGATTGCTTGAATTTTCCCTTGTAGACTTCTAATTTGTTTAATATTCTTAGGTGGAGGCATACTCATGATAGCTATAAATTTATAGGGATTAAATTCTATGCTACATTGTGAAAAAATTAAATCTAACAACTTTACCTATGTCATGTTGAACACACATTTCTTAGGATTTAATCTCATGCTATACTCTCTCATGCATTCAAAGATATGACATAACACTTGAGTATGTTCTTATATATATTTATAATTTTAAATAATACCATAATTATATTCTTTCATGATGTCATGAAACATGTCATAATAAATTATAGTTATTGCCTATTGATATGTAGCTCCAACATTTTTCAAACCAAAATGCATTACTTGGTAGCAGAATATTCCCGATGGTGTTGTAACTATAGTTTTGAGTTCATTTTGAATAGTAATTTATATTTGATTATATCCTTTAAAATAATCCACCAAAGATAACATCTAAATTTCAATCTATGATCATGTCTATGTTGGACAAGGGAAAATCATCTTTTAGACATGCTTTGTTGATGTCATGAAAATATGTGCAAACTCTAATCCCTTATAGTTTATGTGATATTGGTACTATGTTTGATATCCAATTTCAATAATCAATAGGGCATATAAAACCAACATCTAGTTACTTATTCATTTCCTCTTTTACTAATAGTGCAATCTTAGGATGCATCTTACAATGTTTCTATTTGATTGGTTTAGAATCTAGATTTCCCACAAGGTGATGTACTACCAATTATAGATCAAGCACTTGCATATCAGCATAAGAGAATATGTATATGTTAGATAATTCATGAAACAAAAGTGTAAATATTTCTCTTTCTTCTTGAGTAAGTGATATTTCAAGTTTAAAAATCTTAGGATATTTTTTTGTAACAATGTTCAAAAGAATGGTTTCTTTAACAAGGAGAGTTAATTCATATTTATAATTTAGGGGTGGTGAAGGAAGATGAAAATCCTCCTTGAAATATATCTAATTTGACATAGACTTTGAACTAATATTGTGATGTAATTTTTGTTCACAAAATTATGTTGAATCATCTAACTGAATTTAAATCCCTTTCTTGTGATCACATGCTGAAATTTGATCCCTTCTTCTCAAGAATTTAGGAAGAGCCTCATCATTCTAAATATGATCAAGATAAGGTGTTATGTGGTGGTCCTAATTTATGAGGTATGGATATTAGATATCAATTTTAATAATGAAATTCTCATGAAAAAGGTTGGTGAGGGAAAGGTCTTCAAATAATCTAAGTATAGAGCCAATTTTGTTGTTTGAAGAATCATCCTCTAACTCACTAGAAGAGTCACTTTGGAAAAGTGTGAGATGTTCATTGATCAAATTAAATCCTATACTATGTCTTTATTTTATTTTATTATGATAGGTTTTATGCATCCTATTTGATGGAGGTCAAGGCCTTTATCCTTATAATTCATTATTTTACACATGATGGACTTAAAAATGAGATATTCGTTATTAGAAAAGCAAGTGGATAGTTCATAGGAATAAATCCAAGAAGGATTGGAATCTTTGATATGATCATCTAAAAGGAAACCACATTCTATAAATCTATTCTTTCCAAGATTCTTAACCACTCTATTATCCTTTTGATGGTAGGGCCCACCATAGTTATTTGAATTTATATGGATTTTACTTATGTAGTTGAAATATTAAATTATATACTCATTCATCCTTTATCAATGATCTCAGAATGGGATGAAATAGATGAGGATGATTTTGAATTGGGTGTTGGATTTGAAGTTTGCTCTACATATGGTTGATTTGAATCTTGCTTAGATGGTTGATTGGATGATTTACTCATGGAAGCATTTTTAATAAAGATGGAGGTAGTTGGTGTATTGATCCAACCACCAAGAGGAGGTGTTTGAAATAAATTTTATGGATTGACATAGTTTTCAATTGAAGGATAATCCTTAATGGGAGTAAATTTATCATTAGTAACTGGTAAATAATTTAATTTTTGGTATTTGACTTCCAAAATCTTGTAATATTGGAAGGGTTGAGGATCACCTTATATAGTAACTTCCATACCTACATGGGAAATTTTCAAACATTGGTGTAGGTGGATGGGATGATATTCATGGAATGTATCCATGGATGTCCAAGAAGTATGTTTTATGGTAGATCAAGATCAATGACATGAATGAGAGTTTCTTTAATAACATACCCCACCATCAAAGGAAGATTGATTATTCATATATAGTGTCACTCATTATTGTCACATGCATTTATAGTAATAATATTTGTTTATAATGATTTAATTAGATATCTTAAGTGTTTTATAAGCTGCAATGTACATAGTTTTAGTGTTGAAACATAGTCTATAAAAACCCTTTTCACCTTATTCCTAGAGATGATAACCTCTATATACAATAGGAGACTATGATATGATCTTAAATGAGAGACATAAAAATGATCAAACATTATTTTATTATTAGTGGACAAATAACTTATTAACACTTGAAATTTTTTAGGATTGATGTCTTAAAGGACAATTGACTCTTGGATAACTTTATAAAAGATATATTTATATATAGGAGACATCTTGAGAAGGTCTAATATTGAAAGAGTTGTTGCTTTCTTCTCAAGATGGTCAATAATATTGTATTACATTCAAAATTAGAGGATGATGCACTTGAAATAATAATTTTTGCATGCCTTGTGGTAATGGTACATTACTGTGATGGAAAAGCAATGACATTGGCATGGTTTGTTGAGCACAGTCATTGATGGTTGGTTGTCAATGATTTCAAAGAGAGCATGTTGTACTAATGTATTAATGATAAAGTGACTAGTTTTATTATTTAAAGATATATAACACATATATAGTTCTATAAGGACAAAGAATAAGTTATGAGACATACATAAATGTCTTGTTGAAACTATGGTGTGTCACTTGATCATTTATAACAAGAAATATGTATATTCTAGCTTAAGAGAAGCTAGACCATCACTGCACATCATGTAGATATGAATTAAATAAAAAAAATTTGCATTCATTTTTGGTATCATAAAGTTAACTGAGGTTAAAGGAGTTCATGGAGATATTGTCTATAGTTCCAAGAAGGTCTACTAAAAATTTGGTGTCCTAAAGTGTTTTTTAGCTCAATATATAAATCTTTAAAGTTTCTCTAGTAGACTGTGATGGGATAGAGACCATCAATTTTAACTACATTGAAGTCTAAGGTTAACTATTTATTAGATCTAATGATGTGTGTTAAATCATAGATCTTGATCCAAAGGTGCATGTTAAATTTAATATGTCAAAGATCAACATGCTAGTGACTTGTGTCACATTCATAGAGATTGGATCAAAGATCAATAGTTCATGGATGTTTATGCTATAAAAATATTGATGGTGTGGGTTGAGTCAAAAGGTTAATATGCATAGGAGGCATGAAGAGTTTCCAAGTGGCACAATTACTAGATATTTGATCTAGATCTAGTGATGAGCATTGCAAGATAAAAATTGAGATAGTCAGAGGAGATTGATGGTGTGTATTTGTCCATATTTGCTAGTATGGATGAGACTAAGTTAAGGTGCTTGATGTTTAACATATTTATAGTGACCATTGGAATTCAAATATTCAAATTTGCAAAGAAAACTGGTGCTTAGTTTTTAGGATATAACTTTTGATCCAAGATGAATTTATTGATGTAGTAAAAAGCAAAGTTTTAGAGGACTTCAAGGCACATCCAATGAATCTAGTTATAAGGTATAAATGTTTATACAAATGAATACATGGAAATTCAAAGATAATTATGTGTTCATTTGTGGTGTTCTTGCTTACAAAATATTGTTCAAGCAATTGTGCTTTAGTAGAATGATGTTTTGGTAGGAGTAATTACATGAATATGTATTAGGGGTCATATGGATTGGACCCAAGTATTTTATATTGATCATTTGTTCTTAATTTTCTTAGTGGAGTTCTAAATGGGTGAATAGGTCTCCATGAGACCTATAAGTGATACTATGGCCTAATTAAAAGGCATAACTACTTAAGTGTGACCCATAGATGATATTCATGACCTATGATAATGTATTTGAGATATGTATTAGCATGTTAAATGACTTAAGGTTTAAGGTAAGACTTATGGTTGAATAAGAAGTTAATATGTATAAAGATTCTATAAATAGTGGAGACTAGGGCAATGGTTTCTATACTTGATGTGCATAAAATAAGAGAGCAAAATATAGAGGTGAAGGAAAACAATTAGAGGGAGTGTGCTTAGTGGATGGACTAAAGTAAAGAGATGATTGAGGATGAGTGAAGAAGACTAGAGAGATCCAAAAGGGTACTTTGGATCTAAGAGGGTGATAGAGAGGTGTTATAAATTGTTTCTCTAATCATATTGATCTACACTCATAGTTCTAGAGCTATTATTTTCATAGGTGTTGTGTGGGTGTTCAACATATAAAACAAGTGGGGTGCTTGTTCATACTTAGGGTTGGGTGCTCCTTGTGAAGTGAGTTATTCATTAAAAGTGTCTCATGTTTTTGATCATCTTATAGGACAAGTAGTACATGTGTTTATAGGCTTGAAAGTGGGTTTTATTCCCCAAAAGGGTTTCCCATGTAGATATGATATTATGTGTTTGATCTTGCATCATCTTTCTTATTTATTATAATGAACATATTATATGCTTTATGAATGCTTATGGTCATTGATTAAGAGTTTTAAAGGATTGTAATTAAAGTTCAAAATATTTTGCATCATTTGTTCACTCCCCTTTAGTGATTGTACCTCCAATAGTTGGTATTAGATCAGGACCTTTTATGCAAGTTTAACCACTTGAAGGTGATCCAAGGTACATTATGACAAGTTAATAGATACAACAGTTCTTTACAAATAAATCACCACTATTCAACAGGTTGAATTTTGCTTTCTAGAGTACATGGATGAGAACATACATCATGTATTTAGGGTTTTATATTTGTCAATCTGTCATGGATGGTTATACTACACCAACTACTCCTCCAACTAGTGCTACTAATAATAAGTTGAATGAGAATAATTCAAAAGATATGAATGCTATCATTTATGGTCTATCTGAGGTTGAGTTCACCAAAGTGATCCATTGTAAGTCTACCAAGGAAATTTGGGTCAAATTATAGACTATATCTTAATGAGACTCTAAGGTAAGACTGGCCAAGTTGTAGACCTATCAAAGGCAATTTGAAGGTCTAAAAATGAAGGAAGAAGATACTATGGCATCCTATCTCCTAAGGGTTGATGAAGTAGTAATTATGATTAGAAGTCTTAGAGAGGTGATTGATGAAGCTACTATAATACATACGATATTGAGGAATCTTACACTCAAGTTTCATTTATAGGTTTTTATTGTAGAAGAAAGTCATGATCTCACTCAAATAATGATGGATGAACTACATGGCATCCTTACTACCTATTAAATGAGAGTAGATGAAGATAGACCTCCTAAGAAGGAAGTAGCCTTCAAGGTGTTCAATAAGACAAAATCCAAGAAAAATAAGTTGTCTTTAAGATTTTAATCTTAATAAAGATTAAATTGAAGCCATGATTGCAAAAAAATTGAATGTTAGATCAGGTAAGTATGAAGGAAAACATCTTTTCAAATGTTTTTCATATGGTAATGTTGGTCATTTTGTAGCTAGATGTCCAAGCATAGACAAGTCTAAAAACAAAGAAGATCATAAGGAATCTCATGAGGTTGATCACTAGAAATCTAAGGGTCCTATCAAGTACAAAAATTTATTTAGTTATAAAAATGTAAAGAAAGAATCATATAAAGGTAGTAAGATCCTTTACCATGAAGAATTTAGTAACTAATATATAGAAGAAGATGTAAACACATCTGACAGTGATGATTCTTTTCATAATGAGGACATGGAAACATTGTTTATGTATCTTAATGATGATGAAGTTAAATGTTCTTTAAGCAGAGATTTCTTTGGTGGAGAGAGCTCAGAGGAAAAGGATGAAAAAGTCACACTTGAAGATAAATATCTAGATAATGTGAAGAAATGAAGTTACTACAAAGAAAGAGTAAAAACCAAGATTCCTTGATCAAATCCTTTGAGAAGAAAATTGGACTTTTAAAAGGTAGGTTGAGTAATGAAGCCAAGGAGCATGATGAGGTCACATAATAGCTTGAAATTCAGGGTTTTAATCTTGATGAAGAAGTAAAGAATAAGGATGAATAATATATCATGTATCAATTAGAGATAGAGTCTTTGTAGATTAAACTAAATAAAGTTATGAGAAAAGATACAACTAATGATTAGGATAATAAGGATGAATAGATAAATGCTCTTGAAGATCTGAATATTAAGAAGAAGAAAAAACAAAGATATGATGTTATAAATCAGGGAATATGAAGAATAATTTAGTGTGTTTGAATCAAATTTGATTGATGACACTAGGGAACATGAGGATACAGTCAAACATCTTAACAGTTAATTGGAAACTAAAGCTACAAGCCTAAAAACTAAATAAGATGAGAGAGTAAGGTATGTGATTGAAATTGAGTCATTAAAAGTTGAGTTAGAGAAGATAGATTTTAAGGTGAAGTCATTTTTAAAGTTTGAAAAGATCTCAAATGATCTTGACAATATTTTAAGTAGTGAAAAGCATGATAGTGATAAATTTAGTCTTGGATACAAATAAGAACAAAAGCATGTAATCCAGGATAAGACAAAGGTTGAGGAGAGCAAGGACAATCATACTTTGAAGATCAATCATCAGTAAAGGAATGAAGGTATTGGTGGAATGAAGACAAATCAGATCAGACAGCCAAATGCTATGAGGTATGCAAATTCCAATGGTCATTATTACTCATACAATCAGTTTGGTCATAGGTTAAAAGATTGCAAATGATCCTCAAGGAATGAATTTACATAGAATTATGAGAAATATAATGACAAACATGAAGAAATAATCACTCAAGATAGTCAACAAGTTCACAAGGAAAAAATGATATATCTTGAAACAAGTGTCAAGGATTTAGTCATATTGCAATGTTTTGTACTATCTTCATTTAGAGATCAAATGATCAGGTACATGAATGAATTCATGAAACTTTAAATAGTCATCATATGTCTCAATCATAAGGTATGTACAATATGATAAATCTCATTTTTTTTAAAATTTCATGAGAGATGTCACATAGCAAGGTTCTATAAAAATGATTAGTATTTTATTTCAAATATCACCAATCCTAACATGAAGAGGAGTCATAGTGAATGGAGGCCTAAATAGGTAAATGAAAAATAGGCTCAAAATGGATTTTTTGCTATGATAGAATAGGGAACAAGTTAAAATATCAAGGAATAAACCTAATATACTCAAATCGACAAGGAAATCAAATAGGATCCTAAGATAAAATAAAATACTAAGGTTGATAACTCATTCAAAGACAATCTAAAGATGAGGAAGGACTACAATTCAAGTGAGAGAATGGAGATATGGGAATATTTTATGTTTTGGGACTTTTAGTCTCACTATGTCAAAGGGGTGTCTCTATCTAAGCTTTAAGTAGACACTTGATATAGAGAGGAATCATGGTGGATGATTGTTGAGATATTATTGTTATTGCAGGACAAGGTAGGTCATTAGAATGAAGATGTTGGTTCTAAAGGATTGTAGGAAAAGAATAAAAGTTTCTAAAAATTTTATCAAGGATGGGGTGTTATATATATATTCTATAGAAAAGAGACATATTTTTGTGGAAGAAAGTATGTGTGCTTTAGGTAATGATCAAAGTGCCAATCATTATAGAGCTTAAAGGCAAAGGGTAAGCAAGAGATTGTGAAAGATATGCTTGTAGATGGAATTTATGAAAGTTAAATCGAGTTTATCATTTAAGACAAGGATAAGTATTTGTAGGACAAGAATATAATTTGAAGATGTGATTGAATAAGGAGGAGCTAACTCAATTAACTTGAGTGGCTTGAAGAAGATGTGGATGATGTAAGGGGGAGCATATGTGAGATGTTATAGTCATGATGAAGTGTGAAAATGTCTAATCAATAAGATTGATATGATGAATTGATCAAACAAAGTCATGTAATTTTGGAAAGGTATTGAATCTTCATGCATGAGTAAAAAGATCTTGTGTGTTATATATGCAAACAAGTCCATGGATCAGAAAATATCAAATTTAGAATGGTAAATATCAAAGAAAAAATGATATAAAATGGAGCTTGATGCTAAGGGGAGATTTCAAATCTCTATGAGAAGTTTATCAAGTTCAAATATTAGAGTAGTCCAAGTTCATATTAGTACATGTCAAAGGAGAAGTAATTGATTCATATGCTTGAAAATATGTAAGTATCCTAAGCATCTCAATAGTAATTGAATGCATACATATTATTGAAGAATATTTGTTGGCATGATAAGGAAGAGACCATTTATCATTAATGTCAAAGGGGGAGAAAGATCAGAATGAAGGAGCTTAATTAAAATGAGTTTGACATCATTCTAAGGGTGTTTTACCATTAATGATAAATGGGGAGATTATTGAGCATAGTCATTTAAGTTTGGTTGTCACTAATGTCAAAGAGAGCATGTTGTAATGATGCATTAATGACAAAGCGATTAGTTTCATTGTTTAGAGATATATAGCACATATAAAAGTCTATAAGTATAAATAAGAAGTTATAAGGAATCCATAGATGTCTTGGTGAAATGTTGGTGTGTCACTTGATCATGTGGAACAAGAAACATGCATCTTCTAGCTTAAGAGAAGTGAGACCATCACTGCCCGTCATGCAAATATGAATGAACCAATAATTTTGTGCATTTATTTTTGGTACTCAAAAAGTTAATAGAGGTCAAAGGATTTCACGGAGATATTTTATATAGTGCCAATAAGGTTCCCTAAAAATTTGGAGTTTTGAATTATTTTATAGATCAATATATAAATCTTCAAAGTTTTTCTAGTAAATTATGATGGGCTAGAGACCGTCAAGTTTAACTACATTGAACTCTAAGGTCAACTAATCAATAGATCTAATGGTGTTTGTTAAATAATAGATCTTGATCTAATGATGTGTGTAAAATTTAATATGTTAAAGATGAACATGAACATGCTAGTGGCATGTGTCATATTCATAGAGCTTGGATATAAGATCAAAAGTTCAAAAATGTTTATGTTAGTAGAAGATAGATGGTGTGGGTCAAGTTAAAAGGTCAATATGCATATAATGTATGAAAAGATACCAAGTGGCATAATCATGGGAACTCTGATCTAGATCAAATAGTGAGCATTGCAAGATAATGATTGAAATAGTTAGAGGATATCAATGGTGTGTATTTGTACATAGTTTTTAGGATACACAAGATGAGGTTAAGGTACTTTAATTTTAATGTTTGTACAGTGATCGTTAGAATTCAAATATTCAAATTTTCAAATAAAAATAGTGATCAATTTTTGGCCTATAACTTTGATCCAAGATGAATTTATTGATGGGATAAAAATCAGAGTTGTATAGGACTTCAAGACTCTTCCAATGAATCTTGTTTGAAGGTTTGACTATTTATATAGGTGAATATATAGAGCTTTAATGTTGATTATGTATTCATTCATGGTTTCATTCTTATAGAATATTTTTCATGAAATTATGATTTAGTATAAGGATGTTTTGGTAGGATTAATCACATAAAGATATCTTAGGGGTCATATGGAGTGGATGTAGGTATTTGAGATTGATAATTTTTACTAGATTTACTTGATGGAGTGATAAATGGGTGAATAGGTCTCCATGAGACTTATAAGGGATATTGTAGTGTAATTGAAAGGTGTATCTTCTTATGTGTGACCCATAGATGCTATGTCCAACCTGTGAAAATGTATTTGAGATATGTATTAACTTGTTAAATGACTTAAGGGTTAAAGTAAAACTTATGGTTGACCAAGAAGTTGATATGCATAAAGACTCTATAAATAGTAGAGACCAAGGTAATGGTTTCTAGACTTGATGTGTGTGAATTGAGAGAGCATAATATAAAGGTGAAGGAAAGAGATAAGAAAGACTATGCTTAGTGGATGGATTGAAGTATAGAGTTGATTGAGGATGATTTAGTAAGACTAGAGAGATCCAAAAGGGTGATTTAGATACATCACTTATATGAGAAAGTTTGAGTGTGTGTGAAGAGGGTGATAAAGATATGTTATACATTATCTCTCTAATCATAATGATCTACAATTAATGTTCTAGAGCTATTGTTTTCATAGATGTTATGTGGGTGCTCAACATCTAGAACAAGTGGGTGATTGTTCATACTTAGGGGTAGGTTCTCCTTTTGAAGTGGGTGATTTACTAAAAGTGTCTCATGTTTATGATAATCTTATAAGATAATTAGTCCATGTGTTTTTAGGATTTAGATAGGTTTTTATTCCCCAAGAGGGTTTCCCATGCAGATATGATGTTATGTGTGGGATTTTTCATCATCCTTATTAATCATTGTTATGAAAATCTTATATGTTTTATGAATGTTTATGATCATTAATTAAGAGTTCGAAAGGATTTCAATTGAAGTTTGAAATATATTATATCACTGATTCACCCCCCTCTTAGTGATTGTACCTCTAACATGGTTATGCATAAAATCAATGATATTGACTACAGAATCGAAAGGATGACTTGATTGATTAACAGTATTAGATTTTAGTTATTCTTGTTTCTAATTTCCTTTTCCCTACTGGTGATTAAGGAATGGATCTTGGTATATCACCAATTCTTGGTTATTTGATGGTTTGGATGGTTGATTTTTTATTTATGTGTATACTCTATCAATGAGGTATTAAACATAGTTTTTGAGGCACATACACCTATTAGAAGAATGTCCATTGATCCTATGGTATTCATAATTCTTGTCTTATTTATACTAGTCAGGTTTAGAAACATTTTTGTCAAAGGGTTTAGTGTTAGGCCATGTGATCATGTTTTCATGAGCCAAATTTTAGAAAACATTTTCCTGAGTGTCACCCAATTTAGAGAATTTACACTTTGATCTTCCTCGTCTAGGTTGTTCACTGAGAATAGTGATTTTATTTATTGGTTGAGTGTAGGTTTGTTTTTGATGTTGAGTGTTTTGAGTTTGTTTTACATCAATCACACCATCTATAATAGGGTTCCTATTATTTGAAAATAATTATGTTTTTTTTGTGGATTTAGAGGAATTATTATTGTTTGGTTTAAATATTTTGATTACACATCTATTACTTAATGTTATTTCTACTTGAACTCCATTTTCAATGATCTCATTAAAAGATCTTGGGTAAAGAAGTAAAAAATTGTGTCCCAAGTCTAAATTTAAATTTGTTCATGAATATGTATATAGTATTGGTTTTAGGAAATGATCATGTGAAATGAATTTCCATTAATTGTCATATTTATAGGAAGAAATCAAAGGTCTTGCCATTATGTTGTTTGGTATCATGTAAATCCAAAGTGTTGAAATAATTTTTTATGTTATAAGATAAGTGGAGAGAAAATTTTTTAGATAAGTAATCAAAGGTGAAAATATATCCTTTTGGAAGGCATGAAAACGATTAAAGGGCTTTGCCCCTAAGAATTTATGGGAAAAAATGCAACATGTACTCATTACTATAAGAAATATCCACACATGCATGATAAAATCTAGTTAAATGTTCTTTTAGATCCCCTTTACCTTTGTATTTATCAAATTTTGGGAGATTGAAGTATTTTGGAAAACATGTGGCTATTATAATTAAATCATAAAGATATGAAAAAATTTCCTCAAATTTGAATTATTTTTGCCTAGAATAAACACCATATTGTAACCTTTGAACCTTATCCTTTATGTTTTGAAATTCTTGTATAATATATGGGGATAATTGACTCATTTAACTTTCTAGATTAATGAAATTGGAGGGTTGACCAATTAATTAGTTTGTGTTTTGTGGAATTAAAAAAAAATTATTCCAAGACTATAGTTGTTGCATTAAATCATTCTCATAAACCATAATACATAATTTAATTATTTCATAGTAGTTGTCATGAAGGTGTAATTTATTTATTTTTATTTAAATCAAACTTAACAAAAATGAATTTTGTAATAACCCCATTGTGTTAGATGTAGAATTATGTGTTTCTTTATTAAACATATCTTCCATTTTTGGATCCATTTCCCAAGCATGTGGCCCAAGAAACCAAGATTAATCCTAGAGTGCATATGGCTTATATTGTGCATGCTCCTCTAAATTATTAATTATATAACTAAAGATACACATCCTATAGATTTTATTATTGGTACACTAAAATATATGAAAATAAAATTACCTACAATCACATTAGATGAATATGAGATTATTGTTAATGATGCTACCAATGTGCTTTTGTTTGTATGATTTTATATTGACTTGCATGCTATACATAATGATTGTTGGTTAAAATTATTTGGAGGTTATTTGTTAAAATTAACATTTTGAGGGTTAGAAAAAGGATTAAAATTGGGGTTATAACCAAGGTTTGTATTTGAATTAGAACCATTTTTTTAATTTGAATTTGGTTTAGATCTAAAGTTTGTTTGATTTAAATTTGGGTTGAAACCAAGATTGGGATTATTTTCAAATTTTTTTTTTAGATTTGTTTGATTTGGGTTTGTGTTAAAATTTGAGTTGGTTGATGGATTATTGCTGAAGTTCATGGAGTTTTGATTAGCGTTGTAGCCAAAACTAGATTAAGTAAACAAATTGGGATTGGATTGTTGTGGGTACATGTTGTAGTTTAAATTAAATGGATTAGAACCTATGTTTGAATTATAGCTAGCTTGGTTTGGTTGAAGTGGATTTTGTATTGGGTTGTTTTGATTCTAGTTAAGGTTAAAATTGGGATTTGTGTTTGGTTTATTGAAGTTAAAGTTAGGATTGAAATTAGGATTGTTCTTATTAGTTAGTGTTTGGTTATAGTTTAAATGTGTGTTAGGATTTTGGTTGAAGTTAAATGAAGGGATTAGATTGGAGTTAGAATGAGTTTGAGTTGGATTTTAATTTGGATTAATATTTGGATGGGGTGGAACCAATATAAGAGTATTAGGAGAAGAAACTGATTTAGTGATTCATTATTTAAATTTAGATTATTGACCACATGTGAAGTAATACCCAAATAAACATTAGATGGTTGACTTGGAAATCTATAATGAGTATTAACGCTTTGGTTTTAATTTTGATTGGGAATGATAGGTGAGAAATGGATCCATAATCTCATAAGTAAGAGTGTGTAAAAAATAATCTAAAAGGAGAAACATTTGATTAAGGCTTATGAGTCTACTATATAAAGGTTATCCTAGACTACTTTACTATGTCTAACTGTGTGTGTGCAATATATGTTAGCAATATAAATTTGTTTTGAAATCACTTGTCCACTTGGAAACTAGATAGAGAGGTGATTCCTAAAGCCAAAAGAGTCTCCCTTTTTTATCTACCCTTACCTCTATTTTGAGTTTATTTTGAGACATGCCCACTCTAGATTAAAAACCATCTAGCCACCAACTCATCTAGATTTTAATTTATTTTAAGATACCACCCCACCATTCATAATACTTGTTAACAACATACATGCCTTGATTGCTATTACATCACCTAGTTGTTAGGATTGCATAATTACAACTCATGCCCTAGAGTGCAGTTCACCTCTGTTTATATCCTAAAATGTTATAGGATACTTAATTACAAGACTAGTGTGCATAAAACCCACATCAACATCTCTTTCTAGTGATAAAAGGGCCTTAAAAACTCTGATAAAATAGGTTAGTTTACACATAGAGTTGCATTAGAGTCACCCAAGAGAATGACCAGATCTAGTTCTTAGGCTAGTCTTCTAATTTGACCCTTGTCAAATCATAAGAGACCTAGATTTGTACCAATTGTCCCTAATAGACCTAGGACACCTTCCCCAATAAGGTTCACTTACCTTGTTAATCATCCCATATATCAACCACCTTGGTTGGTTGGATATGCTATTGTCATCCTAGGAGATGTGCATTAACTACCTAGGAATCCTAAAAAGTATGTGTCATCCTTCTTTCCTTCAGGAGTAAGAATAATAGAAGAGCACATCAAGCCTTTTAAATATACTTTGATGTTAATAAATGTTATCAGTGAGTATGTTGTACAAAATTTATTCCCTTTAAACTAATAGATGTTGTTTGTGATTGGTATCTAAATCTAATGAAAAATTACATCACTTCTTAGAATGCATGTTAAGTAGTGTTTATTTCATAATTTGGATAGGTCATTAGCCCTAGTTTGATATACTAGCACTTAACTAGCATGAAGAGGGAGACTAAAAAGATAATAATGAGTTTAATGTAATATTTCAAAATACATATACCTGGTTAAGCCCAACATATAAACTAGAAGAAGCATCGGCATTAGAGATGTACAAGAATGCTTTGGATCTAATTACTATAATATTTTTGAGAAGAGAAGTTGTTATCATCACCTTGGATTTGACCTATGAATATGTTATTACCATTGATAGTCATATTAATCCCTAGGTGCCTAGCACATATAATTTCAAAAATGGATTTCCAACTTTAAATTCAATCCCACATATAAATCAAAACATTCCTACATTCAATCAAAACCAATTATACATGTTATCTCCTCTAACACAGGTAATACAGCCAAATTATAGTTTCTTAAACAACCATGCACAAGGAAATGGTTACGAAAAAAATAAAAATTTGGCTACATAATCTACTACTATTCTCTAGGTCACTAGCTCTATAAATTTAGATCTATATGTTATTCAAAAGATGGTGGAGAAGTTAAGTAATGAATTCCTAGACATGCAGAGAAAGATGGGCAATGCGAATGGCCCAAGTGGTAATAAAAAATTAGGGTTATAAAGGTACAATAAACCATTCAATAGGACTATAAATGATATAGAGTAGCCCATTATTATTTCATATATCAACATGGTAGAGATAGATCTACCTAATTGGTGCAAAATACATGATACTTCTCAGCATTTTGAGCTTGATCATGTAAAATTTTGTGTAGCATTTAAAATATTTCAGATAGAAATAGTAAGGTAGGATCAGATGCATAATCCACCAAAATCCCACCAAGATCTTGGTCCTTCAATCACTACCATATAATTTGAGACTCATGAGTTTCCTTTTCCAAGTTAAGAAGAAAATATACTAGAAGACAACAGTAATGAGATTCATGCTTTCCAACAATTCCAAAAAAGGTGGTTATAATCTAAGGAATAGGTAACCATTCACAACTTCTATTCCTCCAAATAGCATAGGCATTCCACCAAATATAAAATTTGGGAACAATCCACCTCCCTCAAAAGGGAATGATCAACCCTAGAACAAGGAGGAACATAGTAAAGGAGGATGCAACGTCGATGAGGACATGAAGAAACTTAAAGAAAATATTACTCTTCATGAATTACCTTAGATCATATAATAGAAGGAGATACTATGGAATTATATAATGGGAAAGGCCCATGTGGAAAGGATGAAAACATTTATAGATAAAGCAAAGGTTGCTAACACTAGTGTCATCTACAAAAGCAAGCCAGATGTCACACTATCAGGGCATTTGGTAAGAATATTTATAATTATCTTGTTGATTATATAACTTTAAAAAATAAGATGACTACTTTGATATATCAAAATCTTGGCCTAACTCTAATCCCTTCAAAGAGAACATTTTCACAAATGGATAAAATAATGGTACCAATAGTTGGAGAATTAACTAATGTATGTATTTGAGTGGCATCTAAGCCATGAGTTTAGAGGAATATAAATATCCTTATAGTATACATACCTAAAGGCTATCAACCATTAATAAGTAGGGACTAATCTAAAACACTCAATGGTTATCTCTTGACTGACTTCTCTCACATCTGACTACCCTAGAGAGGCATTGTAAATCAAATCTAGATTGATAAGGAACCAAGGATGAAGTATACTATCACAGAGTATAATGTCAAGAATGAAGATGTAAATTATGAATCCCCTAGCCTTAGTATATATACTTTTACTATGCAAAATCAAATACAAGATCTATAATATGAGGGTTTCAATCATCTATGGACTCTTCACTTTAATGGTGCTAGATCCAAACAAAGATTAGGCATATGAATTGAATTGATTGATCCATAAGGGAAGAATTTCTTGGTAGCATACATGTTATAGTTCCCTTAAACTAAAAATAGGGATACATACAAATAGTTAATTTTGGTATTGTAATTTTTAGTCAAGAATAATATCAAACATTTATTAGTATTCAAGGATTCAAGTTTAGTAGTCAATCAGGTCAAAAACAAATACTAGTGCAAGATATCTTATTTGAAAATATATAAACATAGATCATGAGATTTGATTGAGAACTTTTGAGCTTTAAACATAGTATCAGTTCCTAAAGAGTAACATCAGGCAATAGATTCACTAGCTACTGTTGCTACCAATTTGGAACCTCTCAAAGAATCCAAGGTAAAGAGATTATCTATTGAGTTAGTACCTTGTCCTTTTATTCCTAACAATGTATAAAATTTTCCAAGTCTTAAATAATGACCAGCAAATCATTCATTTTCTAACCAATTTAGAAAAATTTGAGTCCCAAATCATTGATGACAAAGAAGTTAGTCACCTTTGCCAAGAGGAGTAAGATAAGGAAGATATACTCTAGCTCAAATAAAATTATCTCTCAACTATTTTGGTATCCTTAGAAAGACCATTTGATATAGATTCCCAAGATCAATAGATAATATAACCCAAAATCAATGAGTCTAACTTCAAAAGGTAAAATTTAGGCAATTAGCATAACCCACACTATGTCAACATTAGTCTCAATTTCACTCCAAAAGAAAGATAACAGGTGAAAGATTTAGTCACTCAATACAAATTTGTGATTGCATGGGCATATAAAAACTTGAAGTCTTATGACCCTAAGGTCATCACTCACATAATTACACTAAAACTAGACCAAAAGATATTTAGATAGAAATAAAGACTAGTGAATCCATCTTAGAGCCTCTCATTCAAAGAGAAATGGAAAAGCTACTAAGTGCAAGGATAATCTTCCCAATTAGACATTTTACATGGGTGGCCAATTTAGTCCCATTCAAAAAGAAGATTGGAGAGATCAAGTTACGTGTTGATTTTATAAACTTAAACAAATATTTCAATAAAGATAAATATCCCCTACCTTCCTTAGATGAGGAGATACAAATAGTAATTGGCTCTAAAATGATGTCCTTCTTGGCTGGATTTTTAAGTTATAACTAGGTATTAGTACAATCAGAGGATAGAATGAAGACTACATTTACTATGAAGTGGGGTATTTATGCATATAAGAGGATGCCTTTTGGACTAATAACTATAGAAGACACATTTTAAGATCTATGGATCATGCATTTAAAGGATTAATAGGCAAGCACATAATCATCTATATGGATGATCTTACTATGTTCTCCAGGAATGAGAATGACCACATAGGCTATCTACATTCAATATTTGAAAGATGCAGGAGGTCTGGTATCTCACTAAACCCAAAGAAAATCATATTTGGAGTAATTTAAGGAAAGATCCTAGGACACATCATTACCAAATAAGGGATCATTATTGATCCAGATAGAATCCAAGGAATTTAAAAGATTACACCACTAAACAAAAAGAAAGAAATCAAGTCATTCTTTTGGAATATTAATTTTTTAATTAAGTTTATCTTAGGATTTATAGAAATTATGAGACCTTTGAATGTAATTCTCAAGCAAGATGATAAGACAAAATGGATAGCTGAGGCTTAGAAGTATTTTTAAGACATTAAAGATACTATATCTGAAGCCCTAGTACTGATCAGTCCAAATTTTACACAGGAATTTTACTTGTACTCATTTTCTTCATAGCATAATTTTTTTATCATCATAACATAGAATAAATATGAGAGTGAGCATATAATTGTATTCATGAGCACAAATTTTAAGCATACAAAACTTAGGTACTCCATGATTGATAAACAAATCTTCACCCTTGTGAAAGTAGTGAAATTTTTTTGACACTACATCTTGAGGAATATTACCATTTCCATCATTAAAAATACTACTATTCATCTCACTTTATAAAATAATAAATAAAAATAATGTTTATGTAAATGGATGTTAAATCTATAGGAATCTAACATAGAAATCAAGCTTACTAAGATCATTTAGGGCCAAGGCATCATCCAACTCATGACTAAACCTGATCCATGCATTAATTTTGAATAGGCATGTGAAGCCCAAGTATCTAAAGGGGAATGGTATACTAATATAATATAATATCTACTTATAGGTACTTGCTCCCTAGAACTCAATAGAGAATGAAGGAGAGCCTTAAGGCTCAAAGCTACTCACTACATGATAAAAAAAGAATTTATCTATATAAAAAACTATAAAGGCATCTATCTTATATGTGTATCTATAGAAAAATCTAGAGATATTCTAAAAAACCTACTCTAGAAGATAGGTAGTGGCCATCCATCTAAGAATACTACAACCCACAAGATCTTAATAATGGGCTACTATTAGCCAAGATTTTTCACGGATTCTCATGCCCATGTAAGGACATGCCATGAATGTGAAACTTTAGTAAAGAGATAAGTACATGAAATAATGAACTTGCAACCTATTGTTAAATAAAGGTCATTTACCTAATGGGGTTTAGACTTCATTAGTGTCATTAACCCAAATTCCTCAATAGGCCATAAATTTGTGATCACTACCACATACTACTACACCAAATGGATTGAGATAGTACACACAAAGAATTCTAGAGAAAAAGATGTGATTTACTTTTTGAAATAACACATCACAACTAGATTTGGCACTCCCATTTATCTAGTTTGTGATAATAGGATAACATTCATATTAGCTAAATTCACTGAATGGGCTCATGATAACTAGATCACTATCAAGTCACATTATAACCATTATCCTCAAGGAAATGGATTAGTTGAATCAATAAATAAAAACTTGATAGATGCAATTAAAAAATCAATTTGGGATAAGCCTAAATATTGAAACAATCTATGGAAGTATACCCTTTGGGTAGATAGAATAAGATATAAGCAAGATCTAAAAGCCTCACCTTATCTATTGGAAATTGGCCAATATTCCCAATCATGTTGAAATTATTGACTTATAAATTCATGTAGGAATACATGAAACCAAATGAAAAAGTAGAATCTACACTACTAGACATAATATAAATGGAAGATTCAAAGACTAAGGCCTTACAAACTTTCAGCAGGTGTCAAGACATGGTCAAGAGGTGGTTTGACAAAAGAGAAAAGGTCAAAACATTTAGGATCTTAGATCTAGTGTTTATTTAGGATAGGGTCTATTAAAAGAAAGGACATCATGATAAATTATCCCCACTATTAGTTGGACCATATTATATTTTATAGATCCTAGGAAATAATGTATTCTATCTAAGAGTGAAGGGAAATGAACTCACATATCTATTTAATGGATAGATTTTAAAGCATTAATTTATGGCTATACTATTTTAAGGTACCCCCAATTGATGAAGGAGCATGGGAGAGGTAGGATTAGGTTAGTTTATTGCTTTCTAGGTTAGTTTTCCTATTTTCTTAGTTTAGTAATTTTATTGTTTCTTATGACAATCTAAATTATTTTATTTTGAAATTACCTAGATAATATCCAACTAGCTAAGGCACCTATTCTATGCTTAAATAAAAATATAAAAAAAGGGAAAATTTTAAAAAGATTCACAACTTGGGGCCTATTCACAAATTGGGTATACTTCTATGTTTAGAGTCTTCAAGATTTAGGTATGAAATCATAATCATTATGGGTTATGTAAAAATTAAATTTTTCTACTAGGTATGTGAAAGTTGATCTCAAGTACTTCATATACATTTAGAAAGTTTTATTATTACATTAGACCAAGCACATTTATCATATTAATAGTTGTTAGAGGTGATAATTATTGGTGTAGATGTAGCTGGCATGGATGCTCTAGTGAATCATTTATTTTATAACCATACCATCTCATAGGGGTTTCAACACTCCCCTTATATTAAAATAAAACAAATAAAATAATAAAAAAGAACCAATGAGTTCAAAAGAGTAGTTAATAAAGCCAAAATAATATCTAAATAAAATAAAAAGTCTCACATGATGAAATAATGTCAATGTCCCATGCGTCATGATTAATAAAATAAAGGGAAGGGGGGAGAAGGAACCCAAGGTATCCTTATTGGGGGTATGGACACCTAACTAGTAGTAGAGTAATGCCTAATATTCCATTGATTTAATAAGATATAAATGAAATTAGAATGAAACCTATAGCTTCATCAAGCCTTTGAAAAGCACATTACAACAAGGGTTAAATGAAATTCACTTTTAGCACACATAGATCCATGGATGAGAAGGCAAGTATGTTGTGTGATTTTACTTAGGAGTCTCTTTCATATCTCTAATTCCATTATTTATTTGTGGCACAATTCATGTTTAATTTGAAATTACTAACCAAAGTTCTAGGGTTCTCAAATATTTAAAATTATTCCCCATATAAGTCACCATTTATTGTACCCAACATGCCCCTTTTCTTCAAAGAGAAATGGGGACCCACTTTTTTTTGTATTTTTGGCCTTGTTTATTGAGCCTTTATTTTATTTGTCTATCCAAAATTATAATTGGATTTCTCCTTAGTCTCTAAACTTAAAAGAATAAAGCATGATATTATACATTCTTATGGACTGACCTTATTAATGCCTTTCAAGAGATTTTTGAACTATGCAAGTTTTCTGGGACTTAGATTTATTTAGAGGAATTATTCAAGATTTGGTCTTCAAACATTTTTCTAAAATATTCTTATCATAATTTTTTTCTTCAGAACTTATGTTTGGGTCTTCTTCATTGGGATTTGTTTATGAAGTATTTTATTTGAACTTTGTGTTTCAAATACTTATTCAACATTTTTTCATAAGGGTGTTTGTATCAAACCTTTTTTTTAGAGTTTCCACATCAAACATTTTATACAGATAATTATTTTGAATGACTTGAATTTTATAAAACATTTCGTATCTATATTTTTATTTAGACTCTTTTATCAAAGGTTTTGTTTAGGATTTTTTATCAGACAAATTATTTGAAACAATCATCATTTACTTCATGTAATTCAAAGATTTTTCTCTTTGAACTTTTTGTATTAGGCATTTTGTTCAAGAATTTTGTTCATACATATTTTGGTCTTCAAGATTTTTGTTTGGGATTTATGGTTAGAATGCTTTCTCAGATATTTTTTAGGCTCGATCCTAATACAAAACCTAATTTCTAATTTTTGTAATCCTGACAAACTTAACCAATAAATAAAAATACCACTTGATACTTGTTGAAGGATACCCACCAACTAAACTAATAAGATTTAAAATATGTATAAAATATAAAACATATGAACATTGGGAATTTATAACACACAAAATGGAATTGAATGATAAGTGTATATACATGATGTGTATCCAAAGATGTATTCATTACTCACTAATGAATTTGAACTTGATTTATATCTTTCACATGAAAGCCCTAGCTACCTATGAGTCTATTAAAAATAAACATGCCACTATTAGAGGAGAATTTTTCATAGACCATGTAAACAAACTATAAGCACTACATGTAATTTTAATAGTATCATCACCATGTAAAACCTTTGGGGGAGCACTTCTGCCATCACTAGTCTCCATAAAGAATTCAACAAAGTTCATAAACATGGTCTATGATACAACCATATTTGGTAATAAGTATGGAAACTATTTTGAATTATGGGATATTATGGATTATATTGAAGTATTTTCATTGGATGGATATATATCTACCAAGGAATGAAAATTCATTACAGACTTGCTCTCCCTCAAGAGATAATCATTACATTCAGCTATGTCTAAGCCTGAGGTAATGCCCTACATTGACATTTTACTAGATTTACTCTTTGCTGGGAAGATTACATAGGATGCACTTTTACACCATATGGACAACTAGACAATCATAACATCCATCTTTAGAGCTAACTTTCAAAGGTATTTTTCACTACGAATTCCATATGTATTTTTTGATAAGCATAAAATTGTTTCATGGAACCATCTTAATTCAATGGATAAAGTTTTGAGATCATGTCTTCTCCTTGGGGACGCCATGACATATAAAGGAAATAATCCCACCCCCATTAACAAATTCAGAATGACGGTGTGGATTAGAATTACACTACTTAGCTAGGTGCATGGCATGCCCCACATCCATTTTCTTAATTTGTATTAGGTGTCATTAATTCATTTAATGATGACCAATGATGTAAATTTTGCTTTAGGATAAATCATTAGCTTCTAATTGAGAAAGTAGGTCCTACACAAAAGTAAATATCCCACTCTAGTAAGCCACTTCTACATGATGTCTTGCCTCCTGGATGCCATACTAGGCATGGTGTATAAGGTCCTTGGTGATCTTTGGAACCCAACTATAAACTATGTCAAGAATCACATTTATGATTATTAATAGTTCTTATATATTTATACATATACAAAGAACATGATTTAAATTTTTGATTATGTCTATCCTCAAGTATGGAAATTAATCCATGGGTCTCCACTACCAAGAATTAAATCAAGTATAGTCATGACACTAGTTGGAAGGGGTGACTAATGGTTGTATCATAACTATAAGATGATCATGATTGTTCAACTTAAGGTCCACCTCTTATTCCTCCCCAAATATGTATAAGATAAGTTGGTAGAGCAAGAAATTTATTATAAACTATGGTGGAGTGTCAAGGAAGACTTCATCAAAAATAAAAAAGCGCATATTATGGGTCATATATTATCATTGGAAATATGTGATACACTTAGAGAAATCACATTAGAGAAGTGGGAAATAAAAGGAAAATCTATCATTTTCATACTGTGCTACATAGGGACTAGGATCTTCATGGTCACATATAGAGACACATTCAGGGCTTTGGTATCCCATACCAACAAGCCCCTTATGACCATGACTTTATATTTTTGAATTCCAAAGATGATGACTAGGTCTTGGAAAGGACAAAAATCATGGGCTTGATGGAGGATCATTAGAGTATAACCTAAGAATATCCATCAATTTATATACAAGAAATGAATACAAGGATTCCACCTTGTAAATGATGGGAAACTTAAGATTTTTAGAATAGCCAACCCTTAAAGCAAACAAAGGTACAAGGGGATCCTTTATAGGAATTTTATTTTAATTTGAGAGATATCAAGAAAGATCCAATGGTTAATGAGCCTAATCCCAAGGGAGATCCAAGAAATCCCATTGATCTAGAATCGTCTAACGAAGAAGACATAGAGTACTCAATTGTAACTATAATACAAGTACCTATAATTACCCCCCAAGTGCAAGAGTTTACATAATCATGGGTAGCCATAGGGGAAGCTATTACCTCAAATAAATAGGGGTCCTCCTTATAATCCAAGACGACTATTTTTTATAGAAGGAACCAAGGTCTCCACTTATAGGTAGTCCAATAGTTGAGCAATCATAGAGCTTGCCTTCAATTCCTCAATAAGAAGAGGAAGAAAAACAAGGACTTGATGAAGAATAATAATTAGAGAGAGCCAAGGTACTAAGACTCAGGGTTGACAAAGGAAATACACTAACCATAGAGGACACTATAGGTGAAAAGGCTCAACATTTAGATACCACTTCCCTACTTTCTTCCTTTATTCCTATCTTTGGTTTAGTACCAATTTCATCTATTTTGAGGACTCCCAGGGTGGAGGATTCAACTTCCACCCTTGATTATTCATTGACCTCCTCCTCTTTGTTACACATTAATCTTCTCACTCCAATAGTAGATAAGGATTCTACCACTACCATTTCTCCATCTTCCCCTACACTACTACCCATATCCATCATGGCCACTACTAGTATTCCCTTTGGTACTACCATATTTATAAACTTTAAGGTAAAAAAGGGCATCTAATAAAATTGAGACAACCATGGTTACTCCCCAATTTCAAATTTCATCCATCCATATCACTTTTCCCATACCATCCACCACTTTAAGCCAAGATAACACCATCATAATATTAAAGAATAAGAATAAGGAAAATAAAGTCATCATGATCTATCCACTCCCCTAATATGGAGGTTTAGATTGGTCTAGGTTCATTTGGCCCTCCCTTCCTGATATAATCCTCAAGGCAACCTAAAATCAATAACCAGTAAAAGATCTGGAGGAGGAACCTATGGTTAAAAACACACAAGAGATAGACCCCAATTAACTAGTGATTCCTTCATGAGATATTGATTTAAGAGCCAAGGTTTCGCAAATGCCCTATTTTAAGATCACAAATCTCCCATAAATAACAACCTTGTTTTACAAGCCATCTGGGAACATCTAAAGGGTAAAAATGAGGAAGTTGGAGGATAAATCTAGTAGGGATATGATTCTACAATAAATATAGGAGGCATATGCCTTGTCTAAAAGGAAAAATAGATAATTGGGGTAGTCCCCCTATAGTGAAGACTTTTTGTCCTTAGATGAAGCACATAAATATGTCATTATGACATTATATGAGGGCATGAAACATGCAAGGTATGAGATAGAAGTATAAAGAGAAGTAATCAAAGAAAAAATAGATGATTCACATTCTAGTAGGTATTGAGGCTAAAGTACACGAAGCTACCTCAAAATTATATAGTTGTCTAGAGGAACTTGAACAAATGTAGGATGAATTAGGCCCTCATATTACACAAACTCAAATTGTTTAATTATTTAAAGGCATATGAAAATAAACTAAAGTTTTTAATTATTTACACAACTAATAAGGCATACATCCATTTAGACCTATTGAGACCATTAGAGGCATCTAATTCCCTCAATATAGTAGTCACTAGAATAGAGGAAGATAAGGAATGTGTAATAATGGCTAGGGCATTGATACCCAAATACTAGGAATATGAGGCCCTCATCTTGAAAATTTTGAAAGACTTGAAATTGTCAAAAGTGAAGGATGTTATAGGTAAGTTAATAATCAGGAAATTTTGATCATCTTATTTAATAAGCTACAAACAATTTCAATAAAAATTTAAAATGACTTCCATTAGAAGATATAAAAGTAGAACTAAGTTTTGAAAGGAAAAGGGTGATTGAAGTTGAAATTTTCAAAATCAACTTCTAGATGACAAAGGTAGAACATGCAAAGCTACTAGGGAAGGTTGGTACGATGTATAGACACTCACTTTTGAACTTAGATATAATAATAAAACAACATGATATGGCTCACAAATGTTATCTTGAGATAGAGGAAAAGATGAAAGAAGCTAAAGTAGTTACATCCAATTCTACACCGATGGCTAGAGTTACAAATCCCATTAAAGTCAATGCATCTATGTAGACATTGACTCAGCTATACGGGCTAGTTTTATGCATGTATATTATAATAGAGGTGTTAGTTTTATATTTATAATTTTCTTATAATTCAAACTTATTATAAAAAGTTTCCTATTCATTTTTTAAACATGCAGACATTGCAGGACTTTGTAAAGGTTAACTTTAACTATTGACAAGTGTAAGATAACTTTATATAGTTTTGAAACCATAGTTAGAACTAAAGTTATAACTATGTCATGTAATGTATTTTTCATGTACTATGAGGATGAGGTGACCCCTTCCCCAAGTCTATTTAAACACATATAACCTAAAATTGTAAAGGGTTAGATGATTTCAATATATAGGACATGAATTAATTTTCATTTTGAACTTATGTGTTTATGTATTTTCCTTCCAATCTTTGTGTAATTAGGCTTATCTCTTTTAGTTATATGATTCAATAATTCTTAGTGTGCAATAGATACAAAGGATTTTTATTTTATTTTTATGATTGATATGCTAGTTTTAGATGTGAAAAAGCTATTGAATGATTAGCAAATTACATTGATTATTTGAAATTAAATCGATTGATTCATATTTTGAGTGTGTGGAGTTATTTTCATTGATGATGTAGTTTTTTGTGTATATTCAAAAACTATCTAAGATACCTCACTAGCTTAAACCATAATCTCCTAAGTAAGAGTGTAAAACAACTACTCTAAAAGGAACAAGCTTTGACTAAGGCCTATGAGTTTCCTATATTAAGATTATCCTAGACTATTTGACCATGTCTAACTATATGTGTGTAATAGCTAATAATAACATATATTGGTTTTGAAATAACTTGTCCACTTATAAATTAACCAAAGAGGTGATTCCTAAATCCATAAAAGTCTCCTTTTTCTGCTCTACCCTTCCCTCTTTTTTGAGTTTTATTTTAAGACCTATCCACTCTAGATTAGTAACCATCCAACCACCAACTCATCTAGATTTTACATTATTTTAAGAGACCAGCCCTCCATTCATAATTCTTTTTAACAACCTGCATGTCATACCTACTATTCCATCACCTAGTTGTTAAGACCACATACCTGCAAATCATGCCCTAAAGTGGAGTTTACCTCCATTGAGATCCTAAAATGTTAGAGGCTACCTCATTATGATACTGGTGTGCATAAAACCCACATCAATAATAAGTTTTTTAAATTCATTATTTTCTTGTAATAAGGAGTTATTAAAAACTAAAAACATAGATAGAAGTAGAAATCAATCAAAAAAATGATGATAAAAAGGAAATTAGGAAAAAAACTATAGAAATATGGTAGAAAACAATTTCACATTCATGGGATAAAATTTCACAATTAACATCTTCAAATTTTTAGTTACATTGTATCAATAAATAGTTGAATATAAAATGCCAAAAAATGACTTGTAACTTCAAACAAGACTCATAAGACCAAGATTATATGCATATGTCAAATAAAAACAATAAAAATTAAATGAAATATCTTTTCTAAATGAGATTATGACGCATATGAAATGAAAAATATGAGGGAATGGTCCCACTATGCATGCCAAAATATATTAAAGATAATCTATAAATGTAAACTAAATCAATAAATATTAATCTAAACTATCTCAAACTAAGATAGAGCTACAAATAAAAGATATGAACATAAACATATACCTTGGTTACAAAAGCTTCTTGCATTGAAATGTAAATATGATTATATATTTTTGAAATGTGGTTGTTATCTCTTCTAATTCAAGGTAAGATGGGAAGCATTTTGGTAAAAAAAATTATCTTCGGTAGCTTGGATTCACTTGTGATTTTGATATAACTTCATTAGCATAAGTTAGGATGATGAAAGTGATGGATTTCATACTTATTTATAGATTTTTAGAGGAAAGATCTAACAATGGAGGATTATTTGGATACTTTAAATGATCCAAATAATCTATGGTGGCTAATGAGTCCTCATCCATGAGGATGTTGTCCATTTTAAATGGTTGAGAGAAACATGGAAATGGTTAACTGAGTTACCAAGAATGAGTCAAACTATTAACAACTCAAGGGATGACTCAAAGGAGGTTAAGGAAGTTGTGGGATTGGTTGAGATGAGTCAACATGTGAGGAATATTAAGGTGAAATATGTTGGGTGAGGAGTGAAATCCATTTTTAATATTTAAATATGGATTTAAAGTGTACATAACTGATTCAAATTTGGATGGAGATCTCATGAATTATGTCAAGAATAATAATTAATATATTTTATGTGCATCTCAACATTAAATTTAATTTAGGTGTCTACACTTACCAATACCTTTGCAATATTTACCCATGGAGTAGAGTAAACAATAACTAAACATGGTAGTGTGTTGTGTGAACTAGATAATCATGTCTTCATGATGATCTAAAGTGTGTGATACACCATTGACACAAATAATAAGAAATTAAAGAGACTAATGTATGGGTCGATTTTAATCCAATATTTAATCAGAAGGATGCATGCCAAAGTTTTATAAAATTATAGATGATGGGTTAGGTATAATGAATTCCATAGTGTCAACTTATTTTTTTAATAGTGAAATAGTGGCATGTAATGTTTTGTTGAAGGTAACTTTTTTCTAGAATTTGTGAGAGATATAAAGAGGTATAGTTTTTTAGTGACCCATTATCTTTAACAAAAGTGATCATGTCCTCCTAAAATAGATATATTTCATAGAAAAACATCTTTTTTTCCAACTCTTGGTTATTATTTTCATGTGTGAGTTTTTGAATATCTTGGTACAAATCCATTTTAATGAACAAAGTTGAATAACACCATGTTAATATCGTCTTAATGAAGAAAAAAATACCTATAAGATAAGAAAATCCTACCCCTCCCCCAAATTATTATAATTTCAAGGTTTATATCAATTTTTCCTCTACTTACAAAATATATTAAAATGGGAAAGAGAAAAAAATAGTATAGTATGAATAAAATAGGATTGTAGATCTTAATTCTAATCAAACTATAGTAGAGGTTAAAAAGTGTTTACTTGAATATGAGTTTTAATAAAAATATATATGGTAGTGTGAAGATGCATGCCAAATAAGATTAAGAAGTCTTGTGAGGTGAAAAAATACATTTCGTATAGTGTGGAATAAAATTGATCATATATTTATAATCTACTCTAAAATCATGCAATTTCAAAAAAAGGTACTCAATTTCATCACACCATTTTTAAGATATGTCCCATCCAATAAATTTTATATATAGGGGGAAATGAGAGGTAGAAAAGAAAAAAATAAATTAGGAGTGTGACCTTCTACCATGTCAGGCACACCCTCCATTCTTCAAGAAAAAATTTAGTGTTTATCTGAGTAGAATACACAAAGTAGGAGTCTCTAGGAGGAAAAAAGTGTCAAAACTACTTTAAAAATGAGTGTTATGATAATAAAAATTAGGTCCCTAGCCCTAAAAAAATAATTTTGTAGTCTTAAAAAGGAGGACAAATGCCTTGAGGGATTGAAATCTCTAGAATTTAATAAAACTAAAACTTTAAGTTTTGTTAAAAAAAAAATCCCCATTTTGTCAAAATTGTTTTTGAAAGTGTTGAATAAGCCCCCTAAATTTTTATTTTACTATAATTTAAAAAAATACAAAAAATATATTTAGATCACCATATTTTTGTAAATTTGTAAAAATTTCCCTGAAGATGGAAAAAAGTTGTAACTCAAAAATTAATAAAAATGCTTGAAACACCAAAATAATCCCCTAAAAACTTATGGGACACATGTTGAAACCACACTAACATGCAAACTAAAAATATTTCCAAAAATAGATCATACAATTTTTTTATTTTTTATTTTTTTTTTATTTTTTTTAATTTTTTTTTTTTTTTTTTTGAAAACTTTCCTACTTTGTTATAAAATTACTTATTCATCAAAAAATAATTTTACATGCCATAAAATTGAAAACAGCCTAAAACACCTATTGGTTCTTTGAAAAATAAAACCCCAAATGTTTTAAACAAACCTATTACATAAAAATAATTTATATTATTTTGAAACCCTATAAGCTATAACAAAATATTAAAATATCCCAAACTAAAAAATAACATATCTCTCCCTATAACATGTTGTAAATGTTTATAAGAAATTTTATGATGCTATGTGAGAAAATGGAACATCACTTCTAAGTACTTTTAGCATAACCTTTGGGATTTATTTATTACACCTCTTAGCTCAATCCCAATTTAGCATGTGTTAATGATCCATTATTTCCAATTGGGTATTCCCACACAATAGTCATAACATAAGAATTATTTCTAGTCTAAAAGTGAAATTGAAGGAGAGCTTTCAGAGCCAACTAATTTTATTTCCTATTATAATGTTGATATTCCTATATAAATGTACTTTTAAAAGATAAGATAAATATTAATAAATAAAATGGAAGAGTAATACATAAACAAAAGGGGTGGTGATACACTATAATAAGAAATGGGTTTGTTACATATCTTTATGAACATAAAATTATCACCATGCAAGAATCAAAATGAAAAAAAAATAAGGAAATAAAATACAAGAGGTAATATGTAATTTGAATGTGATCATGGAATTTAAATAACAAGATAAAAGATAGAGGTTAAATAAACAACACCCATAAAATATTTCATCAATTTAAAAAAGTATGCATGAATGCCATAAATTTAAATAAAAGGGCTCAAATTTATCTTACACAACAAATAAAAAATGATAGATACTATATCATATGATGGACTTGTCTTAAAATTTAAATAGTAAAATGTTTGATCAAATGAGCTCAAGAAATATATACAAGAAGATAAAGTAGAATAAGTGAATGTTCAACATCCCATGTTAAAATAAGATGAGATTTTAATTCAAATGCTATCATTTTTTCCATGTTATCCAGATTTCTCCATCTTTTTGAGTGTAGTTTCTTTTCATGTCTGTGTTTATTTACTTGTACTACATGTTTCAATTCTTAATTTATCTTGATTATAGATTATTAAAATAAGATAAATCTTTATTTTTAAATGTTTAAGTCAATATTTTAGGTTTTCCATGAATGCTCTCTTTTAATATGAAATATCTAGTTGAAGCTTTGGCTAACTCATGTGATCTTCTTTTAAACAAAATAAAAAACTTGTAATTAAATAACATATCTTTATTATTTCCTTTTATCTAGCTTTCACCTTTAATTATATGAGTTCTTTTTAAAATAACCTTATATTTAAATAAGTTTGGTGATCCATATAATAAAATAAATATATAACTCTAAAAACATTAATAAATCAATTTAATCCTATAAAAGAAAGCTTTTATCTTTAAAAATAATAAATTTGAGAATTAATGAAGCTTGGTGAGGAAAATTAATAATAGCATGCATCTAGGTTCTTAGTTTTTGAGTTAAATTTCAACATCTTAGAGAATTAGCTAGGAATTCCTCACAATCACCCACCTCCTATGATACTCACTTATATTTTAATCCCACTCCCATCTATAGCTAAGTAATTATTAGAAATATAATTTAATGGTCATGAATTTTATTTTTCTCCTAAAATTAGTTATATTCCTTATAACACAACTACTAAAATATATATACATGTCTCTAATTCACATTTACCCTTTTTTATGATGAAATTATCATGTTTTTTCATTATCTAAATAATTCTCATATCTTTATTCTTATATTTCACCTCCTATTTCGCATACCAATTTTACATTCAAGATCGCTCTCTTTTATATGGTGAAAGACTAGGGGTATCAAAGTATCTTGATTTATAGGTTCTCCTCTTTAGTAGATAAGTGTAATATATCTTAATTTTTTCATATTAAAAAATCATTTTTGGCCATTTAAATCCATATGGAGGAAGAGATCCAAAATATGAAAACCTAAAATATCAAAGGAAAATAAGAAATCAAAAGGAAAATAAATACTTCAAAATTCAATCACATAAAGGATGTGATAAAATAATTAGGCACACCCCCTACCTAGTTGAAGCTCAAACTCCATAGCCTTATATTTGAATCAAAGTTCCATTGGAGTTATTAGGCTAGTAGACTAGGATATAAGGCCTAATATTTATCATTAGTGTTGTTTTCTTATTCATGTAAGTACTCGGTCATCACAAATGGTCAATGGATATAATGGGGTATTTAATAATGGGAAATATATAATGGGAAGGTAAACAAATTTAATTTTCATGTATAGCCTTCATTGGATATATCTATAAACTTCACTATCTATCCTAAGCTTTGGACTCACTAAACAAGTTCCCTAAAAACCATTTGATCTAAAAAAAACTCCTAGTCTTGAAAAAATGGTTAGAGCATATTTTTTATAGTAAATAATATTATCTCACCTTAGTGGAACCCTATTTTATCCATTAATTATTTCCCCTTGATGGACAAACTTATTTTTTAAATCTCCTCCATTTTTTATTTTTTATTTTTTATCTCTTTTAAACACACTAGAATTATGACATCATTAGGGTTCAAATGTTTCAACTTAGGGAATAATCTTATATTTCCCTTGGAACATGTTTACCCTAATCCTATTTTTCATCAAAATTGGATAAACAAATTACATTAATGAATAAACATAATAAATATTTTATAAAATTAATAAAATATTAGATATACTTAGTTGTCTAAGTCATGAACATAACTAGATATAAATAAATTACATTAATGAATAAATATAATAAATATGGTATAAAATTAAAAAATTTAGATATACTTAAGTGTATAAGTCATGAACATAACTTAAGAGTATAAAAATAATGGTAATTATAATTTAAAGAATATTAAATGAGATAAAATGATCACACCTTAATTGATTTCTAAATATTTGAGCATGGATGTAGAATGTACAGATTATCTTCCACCTATGTGTGAATAGAAATCTCCTAGGTAGACTCATCCTATATGACTATACCTTTTTTTAAATAGATTTTTTATGGATTTGTGAATTGAGTCTATTTGGAAGCATCAAATTTCACCTACATAGGTTTTTTGGATCTATGTTTTTTTGTCACTACTTTGTTTTCTAATGTTTTTTCATCTTATATGTTTATTTTATTGTTTGACTAAGGATAATATTTTCTTTTATTTTTTATTCCTTCTTGACATAGTTTGATAGTCATAACAAATATAGGTTTATGAATTTAAGAAACCACCAATGTGGGGTTAAAAACTATATATCCCATATATTAGAATCAAACCTCCACATAGCTATGAGTGTGTGTAAATTTAATATATCAAGTAAAGGTTTTGAACACCCTATTACCTAAAAGTGATGATGTAGCTACATAAAATTCTAAATTTCATTTATTGCAAGAGGGATATGAGAGACTAAGGGTAACCACTTTTTTTAGGTGTGTAAGATATGAATTATTGAAGATCAAATTTAACTAGGAGGAATGATGAATCTTGGGGCTTGACAAGGCTCTTCTTCTTGATTGTATCCTTCTCCTTGATTTTATAATTTGATTACAAAATGATTTTTTATGAATTTATATAAATAGGGTGTTCTATACAAAGTTATGAACTTAGGGTAATTTTAGGAGTGATGAAAGTCAAATGTTAAAGTAAGTGACTTATGGAAATGGAAAAGGGACAGACAAAATTGTCCTAAGTTGGCTCGTCAATGTGAAAAGTGACTAATGAGTTTAGCCAAGGTAGAATTGTATGGCCTACAAGTTTTACCATGGATGAATATGGGTTATAGTCTCTTTAACAACATGCAAATGTGTGATATTCACATAATAATGATAACATATTAGATCTAATAGGTGTTAGACATGATTTTGAGACTAAAGGGCCAACATCAATATTAATGTATGTAATGACAAGTCCTAAAAATAGGAAAATAAGTACAACTAGGTACTAAATGATAAATTATGGGAAATTTACTAATGAAAAGGTTATTTTACTATATTTAGGTTTCTAGATAATTCTCCTAGTTTGATATGGATGTGTGTGTTTGTGTGTGACTGAATGCATATATGTGGTAAAGTATAAATGTAATTAATTTATATGCATACTTTTAGTTACGTAGGGAATATTTAATGGGTTTTTATGTAAGCTCCAGATAGGTTTTTTTTGAAACTTGATTTTTTGGTTTACCTAAAGTAATTGGATAATTAAAACAATTATTCAATGATATATGTAGATGAAGAATACAAAAATAGTCAGTTCATTGTTAGTGAATAAAACATAAAAATAATTTCATAAACATGACACTCTAATATTAATCCCAAGGATTAAGCAAGGTCAAACACAAGATGAATCAAGTATAAAACAAAAAAACTACATTATACCTTCCTTAGAGACTTATTTGCTTATCAATTTGAGGAGGTTTGTGCTTATATTATAGATAAGAGATATTTGGAAATGTTGGATCCACGCATGGGCATAATTTCCCCTTATCTACTTGAGGTCTTGAAAATTGGCTTGAAAAAATGTAAATCTCTAGTATGATTTTTACATAATAAGTCTAGTTCAAGAGAGCTTGGGTTGAGTGATGTCCTTAATATTGGGAAGACATTCACTACATGATTGGTCATATTGAAAGAGTGTGAATACCATTCAATTTATACATTTGGAAAATTATTTTGGACCATCCATCTTGAGATGAAGATAAAGGGACCAATATTTGTCCTTCATTCTCATACATTAGAGATATGGAGTGTGGAAGAAAAGGGATGGAATATGTCTTTAGCATGTAAGACATTCAAATCAAGAACTCTATTTGAGTGTGTATGAGGGGTGTAATATATTGTACTATATATTACTTTCACACTTGGTATGATGATGTCACCTTAAGTGATTCAATAATTAATTTTTTTCATTTATAAAATAGATAATTGCAAACCCATGAAAATTTATATTAGAGTAAGATAATGTTAATTAATAGGTAATTAATTAACTATTAAAATTAAAGTGATTTTGGCAAGGTTGAAAGTGTTAATAGAATACATAATTAGAATCTACAAGAAGTGTAAAATTTTAAGTGTCTAAAATATATACTTATCATGGTAAATATTTGTAAATTTTAAATTTTAACTTTATAAATTTTTAATTTTGAAAAGGGAGGATAGGAATGAATACACATGTTTGTATTTTCCCTAAATTCTTAAAAAAAATTCTTTTGGTACTAAATATTTTACAAGTGTTGAAACATATTCAACACTCCTTTAGTATTTTTCAATGCCCATTGTTCATGATACTAAACTTTTGACAAGTCTTATAATATATCCAACACTTTTTTATGAGAGTATAGTTCTAAATAAACTTTTGAATAAAGTAAGTAGATAAATATACTCTTTAGGAGAGTATCTAATTATTTCTAAAAACTATTGTTTATAAACCTTAATTACTATAGATATACTATAAAAATGTATTTTGTTAAATTTAACTCTAATATAAATTACTATAAACTCTTTAGGTGTATATATGCCCCCTTTTTATGGTGAGTAATGTGAACCTATTTATATAATAAATCATCTAAAAAAAACATTAACTGTACCATATGTTAGGAAGCTAATATAGTTGACGTGTCAATATCCTGGATAAAAAAATAATAATCATGAAAATAAATGGTATTATTGTAATTTTATCATAATACACATAACTATTATGGAAATTACTTGCAAAGATCCATATACTATGGATAAAATAACATATAGTTACACATTAATAGTAATTGTTTTATATAAAAAATGTCATGTGATATTGTAATATAACATAGAAAATATAGTATTATGTTAGGTTAAACATATGAGTCTATGATTCATCCTAAATAAAATCAATATTGGGACAACTAGTATTACCTAAATATCACAAAATAATGCCTTGGTTGGCTAGATATAGGAATGGAAACACACACAAGTTGCATTCCCTCATAGATGCATGGTAAGTGTTATGGAAATGTAAGAGCCAATAAATTATAACACACTATAATTTTATGATGATAATAATGGAATAAATAATAATATGGTAATATGTGGAAATAGTGGCTAAAATCATAGTATAATACTACTAAATCACACTTGGGAACACATAAGTGACTAATAAAACATTGCAACTACATGACTCAAAAGACATGATGACAAGAGGATATTTTTGAGATAAGGATTCACCAAAAGATACACATTCACACAAAAAAGAAGGAGTTACATACAATATTCAATGTAAATCATGAACCAATCTTAATGTAGATATACATATAATATGTAAACTATAGGTAATATCAAGATATATAACCAATGCAAATAGTGAGCTATGATAAATGGATAATAACGAAATATGTCATTATGATAATATATATATATATATATATATATATATATATATATATATACATATATATATACATATATATATATATACATATACATATATATATATACATATACATATATATATATATATACATATATGTATATATATATATATGTATGTATGTATATATATATGTATGTATGTTTGTATATATATATATATATATATATATATATATATGTCCCCAAGATAATGCATGTTAATACTAAGAATTACACTTGGGGTGTGAGAAAAGAATTTTTGTGAAGTATTTTTATGATCCATAATCATGTAGGACTTTGTAAACATTATTTTTGGGGGCATATATATATATATAGGTCCCCAAGATAATGCATGTCAATACTAAGAATTACCCTTGGGGTGTGGGAAAAGAATTTTTGTGAAGTATTTTTATGATCCATAATCATGTAGGACTTTGTAAACATTATTTTTTGGGGCATATATATATATATATATATATATATATATATATATATATATATATATATATATATATGCCCCAAAAAATAATGTTTACAAATTCCTACATGATTATGGATCATAAAAATACTTCAAAAAAATTCTTTTCCCACACCCCAAGGGTAATTCTTAGTATTGACATGCATTATCTTGGGGACATATGTGTGTGTGTGTGTGTGTGTGTGTGTGTGTGTGTGTGTGTGTGTGTGTGTGTGTGTGTGTGTGTGTGTGTGTGTGTCCCCAAGATAATGCATGTCAATACTAATAATTACCCTTGGGGTGCGGGAAAAGAATTTTTGTGAAGTATTTTTATGATCCATAATCATGTAGGACTTTGTAAACATTATTTTTTGGGGCATATATATAATATTAAAAAATATTATATATATGCCCCAAAAAATAATGTTTACAAAGTCCTACATGATTATGGATCATAAAAATACTTCACAAAAATTCTTTTCCCACACCCCAAGGGTAATTCTTAGTATTGACATGCATTATCTTGGGGACACACACACACACACACACACACACACACACACACACACACACACACACACACACACACACACACACACACACACACACACACACACACACACACACACACACACACACACACACACATATATAATATGCCCCCAAGCTAATGCATGTCAATACTAAGAATTACCCTTGGGGTGTGGGAAAATAATTTTTGTGAAGTATTTTTATGATCCATAATCATGTAGGACTTTGTAAACACTATTTTTGAATTATATAAGAACTCATTCTTGTACATTTGGAAAATAAGGCCCTTGGTTGTTCCTTTTAATTATATACCTTTTACCACTATACAAAATCTTGAATATGTTTTATCTCTATAATCATTACTTATCTCTTAGTCCAATCAATGTTATTTTGATGAGCCATGTCTTATATCTTATCCAAAATGATATAAACATACATATAATCTATCTTTGCAAGTTTGGGACCTATACCTACACTCCAATTTTTTTGACACTTTGTGTCTTAGTTAGATGCCTATGTTGACACAAGTTTCACATGCCAACATAAATGTCTATTTCCTTAAATTCATCTAATTTTATATTTTAATGTATTCCTAAGGTCAGCCCAAGTGATTTATTATAATAAATTTCCTGAAAGGATTGGTATATATGCATAATAAATCCTCATTCATTACTCAGCTAACAAATACCTAGTAGCTTCTTACCTATCATAAGAAAAAGTATTAAAAGAACTAAATCAATAATTAAATTGATACAATATTTATTATTCTCTCTTATTTCCATATCAGTCATATGGACACTTATATAGGTCTAAATTAGTTAAGGAACACCCCATGAGCTATATTTTCCAAGTTATAAGCTAGGTCACTATTATAATTGATAATCACACATTACATCCTTATGCACACACAAAATAAAATTTAGGGGATAAATACATTAGTTTTAGGCCCTCTTTGGAGTAGTATATATGTAGGCAACACCCACTAAAAGAGGGGTATTTGGGGTTAGCTTGACACTGTGAACCCACTAACCCATTTTTTACCAAGGTCAGTATGAATATGAAGAACTAGGGTTTTGATTATTCAACAAGATTGACAATACATTATCTATATATAAATTCACCAAAGCGAAGGTGATATAGAATTAAAAACACTCTAATTAGACACATTTAGATCTAGTAGGTATTATATACTATACACCTCAATCTAAGTTAGATAGACGTATCAACACAACCATCCTAAATTGATGCAAGTGTCCAAGGTCATAGAGATCAAATTTATAGAATTTAATGACTAATATATACTCTATATTTGGTATATTTCTAACTTTTTCTACATCAAATTCACATGTGAACTATAATCTAACTAAGTTCTATTGTTTTTCGTTTATTTCAATATCAGTCATTAGTTATACTTACTATTTTTAGTAGATCTCGGTATTTAAATTCATAATATTATTTATCTTTTTTTTAGTTAATCCTATTCTCTCTCTCTATATATATATATATATGTATGTATATATATATATATGTATGTGTGTGTATATATATATATATATATATATATGTATATATATATATATGTATGTGTGTGTATATATATATATATGTATATATATATATATATATGTATGTATATATATATATATACATATATATATATGTATATATATATGTATATATATATACATATATATATATATATATATATATATATATATATATATATGTAATCACCCTTGGGCTCAAGGCTATATCTATCCTTTTAACCCTAGATTCCATAATCTATATTCTAGGGTTAAACATTTGGTGAAATTGAACTCTGAGTCTTCCTTCATAAATCTAACCTAATATAGGGTCTCCAAACCTTTAAGGTTTTATCTTGTTATGATTTATTTTCATATCTAAAATTTTATCCTAGGGTTTTACCCTCTTTTTATTTCAAGGGATTTGTGTGAAAATGCTTACAAGTTCATTCTTCATTTACTTGTCTATTTTAGCATCTAAGTATATCCATTTTAAAATTACTCAAAAGTATTTTATATTTAATTTTATGTAAAATAAACCTCTTTTTTTCAAAATATTATACAAATTTTTTGAATCTTGCATTTTATTATTTTTAGTAAATTTAGACCTACATGTTGCACACTGTGTTTTTGTTTTCCTAATTTTCTAGGTTTTTCTCATTTCTTTATTTTGCTAAAAAAATGTTTTAGATTCCAAAATAAATTAGCCAATAATTTTATATTATTTTATCTTCATTTATCACATTGTGGTAACCCTAACTTTTGGTCCCAAAACCCTAGTTGACCTAGGTTTTGCTAATTTAGTATTTTATGAATTCTAATTTCAAAGTGTTTAAAATTTAAATATCATAATTTCCCCTTTTCTACAAACATGTTTAATATGGATATACCTATTAGTTACTTCATTTTATAGTACATAATGTTAGTTTTTACTTGTTATGTTTCATTTATGATGAAATCAATTAAAAGGAGTAACCAAATTGATTTATATAGTGAGAGGGTTTCAAAACAAAATCATAATTTAAGCCTTCTTTATAACTCTTATTAAAATAGTATTGAGCCTCTTCCTCATAACCCTAGATTGGGTGATAGCTACCATCCTTATAACCAAGTCCATTTTATCACTCCTTTAAAGGGTGATGTAGATGGTGTATGTATGCATATTCAATATTAGGTACCTAGGGTTTGTTATTATGAAGTCTTAAAATATCAATTCAACCTTATGAGAAATTCAATAGAAGAATGAAAAAAAAATTAGCTCAAAGATCACATTACTATAAAATTAGATTAAATACCTACATAATCCAACACATGGTAGTGTTAATCATGTGTTTGCATTCTTGTCTACCAATTTTTAACCAACCAAGGTTTCCTATCCAAATTCAAAGATACAATAAAATATATGTAAAAAAATGATTAAAAAGTGACCTAAAGGCTAATAATATTCCAAGTGAAATCCTAAGATAAATAATTTGAGACAAATTGTTTCAATTACCTCCTATACATACTATAAGGATATCCAAGTAATAATTTTTCATATCATGTAATGCATTTGAATCATACATATTATTGTTTTGCATTAAAATAAATATACAAGGTCACAAAGGTAGTGGTGATCATAACAATGATGCATCAAACAAGAACACCACTCACATTACAGATACATATAATAAACCAAAAATACCAAAATAGAAAATGTGGTTACCAAAGAAAAAATTAGATTAAAAATAGTTTTAAATATCAAACTTAGAGTAATAAAAGGTTGAAAAAGAAAATCTAGATCAAGAGAAGGGTAAAAATATACCTTTGAATATTGATACTTAATTTTCCAAATAATATGGTTTTGGGAAGAAATATTTATAAAAAATTGGTTATCGTGGTCAAAGATTGGGAAAACATTCTGAAACAATAATTCATACTATTTCCACATATGATTAGAATGACCATCAAGACTTAGGATATATTGGCAATATTAATGCAAATAATTCAAAGATACCATTGAGGTCAACATACCCCCATTTTTTGAAAAATGAGGACCGTTGTTTACTTTTAAAAATTATGTTATAAATTGAAATTCAAACTAATCAAAATTGCATTATTGAATATCATGTTTGCTTCATCTTTCATTAGCATGTCAGCTTATTGTTTTTATTTGACTTTATCTAATGCTACTAACTTGATTCTTATGGCCCATGTTGTAGATTTAATGGAAGAATAGTGCCTATAATTTTATGAATTGATGCTAGTTTGACCCTCTATTTTCAGCAACCCTTGGTCTCTCATTGTCTATTTGAATCTATGTTAAATCATTCTAAAACCCTTAATCTAATTATGTTTTGCCTAAGTTTATTTTTTAAATAGGGATCAAATTTGTGTAGGTTAAATTGCATGAGAACATTTTATTATGAATTAGACTTAGTATTAATTTTTATCCTAAGGTTATATCATGTTTATCAACATGACCAAAACCTTAGTCTAAAATTTTTATGTTAGGTCCTTTATATCTCAAAACCCCACCAAGTCTATTTTATTGTTCACATAGACTAATTAAATGTGGGAGCACTTTACTATATTTTAAACCTAGTTTAAATTTTTATCCTAGACTCCTAATTGTATTTACTAATACAACTGAAAACTTAGGATAAAATTTTATCCTAAGTTATTTATATTACTTGCACACTAACTCATTTATTTTGATTGCCCACAAGCATGAATCAATGCAAAGATGATAAGTGGTGAGATATTAGAGTTCAAAAGGAATATATACAGTACATGAGAACATGCCTAAGTTAAAATGTCAAAGAAATAATATCGAGTGTGAGAGTGATAAGTGTCACCATATCGAAGGCAACTCAAAGATCTTACAGTGAGTGAAGAGTCAATAAGTCAAATGAAGTGGAGTATCTAACCATGTTTGACCTCCCAGATCAAAATTAATGGAACATTTTAAAGTGTATAATGAATATCTAATGGCATGAGGCAAATTTAATAAATCAAGGTTATATAGAGGAGTTTTAGAATGCCAAGTGGCATGACCTTGGTGACTAGGCCCAAAATCAAAGATCTACATTTAGCCTAACAATAGTAAGTAGATCATAATTAATGGTACGTGTTGATTAGTGTGAGGAAGATCTAATAGAGTGAGATGAAGATGATTTTTCAAATAGCCTAAAATAAATATGGTATCGACACATGTCATAACAATGGTAAATAAAATAAATATCAACAAATAACATTTAACCTCTTGAATCAAGATCTATGGTGAGTGAAGAGTTGATAATTTAATGAACCTAGATCTAACAAGAGGCTACCACATGGTACAAAGGTTTTAATTTATGGTGTGTGTTTGCAAGAAGCATAGAAGACCCATAGAGTTGACAAGTGGATTGATCTTAGATGTTCATACCAAAGATCAATGTTCTACAATAATTCAAAGATAAAAGACTCATTCAAAGATAAATGGATAATATTTAATCAATCTCTATGATTTCATGAGGTGTTGACACGTGTCCTAACAAGGATAAATAGTCACATTTTGAAATTAATGAATAATTTAACATGGTGTAATCATATAAGCAAGACAAGTCAGTTTAAAAGATCTTGTGGACACATAAACATAGAAGGTATGAATAAGAAATCCAAGAAAAATCTAAGGCATGAAGATCAAAACTTAAACTCCATTTCCACCATTAATGCTCTACATAAATGTCCAAAAATCCTTAAGTATAAAAATTACCCTAATTGCCTCTATATTAATTATAATTCAACCTATAAGAAATAGAATATCATCTACAGTTGCATAATTCATAGTAATTATGGCTCTAAATACTATTTCAAAGGAAGATGTAGAACTATAATTGATAATAAATGATGAAGGTCATATTTTCAAGGATACCAAGTTCATCACCTATACTTTAAACTCAAGAGATAATAATTGGTTGAAATTATTCTATATAATCAAGAAACAACCAACCATTACCAAGGAAGAGGAGAAGAATATCTCAACAAAGAGGCTATACAATGACATTATTGTAATTCAAATTACTAATCTCTAATATATAGTAGAAAATCTTGAGGTACCATTTACATTATTACTCCCATTTTCAAGGAAACAAAGATAGATAAAGGCATGATAATTAATGAACACTCTGATAAAAGTTCCTTATATTTTTGCTATTGTATTTGAGTCATATTATAAAATTCCTAAACCCCAAATTGACCTAGCCTCTATTAATTCCTAAGTTAAGGAAAATAATTTGATGGACATCCTTGCCATATGGTTAGATTTTGGAAACCAATTTTTTTAGACTTTAACAAGAACATCTATATCAATTGATTTAGACATGGGGTCAAAATGATAATGACTATGTTGAATAGATTATGTGGAAATACAACCACTAAATAGGTAGACCTAGTATGGGTGCCCATAGTCTACTTTATATTTTAAAATTCAATTGTCCCCCCTTTGGGTGAAATAATCAATATTTCATTAAGTTTCCAAATCTATACAATTAGGCATAAGAAGAAAACCTAGTTTTTCATGATGTCATATCTCTTAGATCCTCTTTATGCAACAATGAAGATTCCAAACTAGAGAGAATGGCCACCCAGTGGAACCTAGACTATTTCATAGTATTATTCTAAGTTTCACATCTTCTAATATATAGACCATATTCAATTTATATGTGACTATGTCTACCCTACCTTATGTGAATCTATAAATGGTATCATAATGACAATAATTATCCCATTAATTAGGAAATATATTGAAGCTATGGGGGATATATTGCTATATCTAGATTGTATTGATATAAGGGTTGAGGGAGCTTAAATTTCTCGTCTCAATCTACCTATTCATATCCTTGATAAGTTAATTAATCAAGAGGTTGAATAATAGCTACTCCATGGCATTAATGGTCTTTATAAGGCCAAAAGAAAGGGACTCCACTATAACATCCTAATAAAAATTAGAAATGCTATATTTAGATAGAGTAAACTAGCTAATTTCATAAGGGTTTCATGAACTAGGCTCACCAAGCAATCAAGGAAGCAAAGAGGAATTATAAGACTCACACAAAATATCCATTAATATCATAAAAAACATAATTTCAGACTTACAAATAGATTGAAAACACCTTAAAAGAGGCAAGAAAATATATATCTATGTCAATCTATGTTTTGAGCATCTCATCAGATTAGGCTTTAAATGCCACAGCCTTAAGGGATAAGATGAACCCTACCCTAGTTGGATCATAGACAGGGAACAAAAATATCTTTAATTACCTTCATGTTGAATCTAGTGAAATGAATATGAATCATATCTATATCTATAGTTAACCTTGAGTATTGATTGGTCCAAGATTATCTTACTGATATAGATATATACCTTGATTCCACCCCCATGTCCCACTATTGGGATAGGGGATAAGGAGGTTAAGGGCCTATATATAGGTCCTCTAACTGTCATCTATATGCTTTATCTAAGAAGCCAAGGTTCTCCCTTGATCTATCAATTGAGTGCGCTAGCTTTGATAATATTGAAGCTTCATCAAAACTTAGATAATCCTTCAACCTACATATTGATGAGCTCAAGTAATTGGACCCCTATGGGAAATTTAAGGAACATTTAAAAAATAAAGGAATTATAAATTTTCCCTATGATCATGAGCTTGGTACCCCCATTTACACCAAAGCACCTCTTACTTTGAAATCACATTGATATTGAAAGAACATAGCCTAAGGCTTAAGTCTAGGTTAGAAATAAATCAAAAGGTGGATGATAGGTGGTAATTGGGTCCTAGGAAATATCATCTAATAAATAGACCTCCACCAGTTAATGCATAGGTAGAGACATAAAATCATAAATAAAATCAGCTTGAGGAAATAATACCAGATGATATCCCTTTAAGTTCATCAGTTCATGAATTTCCCAAGGTAGTAGAATAAGAAGCACATCAAGAAGAGATTCACATGATAACCCTATACCCTAATGAGACTATTGAAGATGCATTGAAAATTTTATCCAATGTTTATGAGTTAGATGATGAAGAAGCCCAAGTTGAAGAAACAAAGATAGAAAAGGGAAAATAGGAAGTATTAGACTTAGTCCCTATTAACACCCCTAATAGTAAGGCTAAGCTAGCCATTATTCCCAAAGCAAAAAGACCCAGAGTGACATTCACTACTCTAAGTGAAGTTAACTTATTTAGTGAATAAATATTATTGTATGGTCCATCCATTATAAAATGGTTTTTGTATGAGCCTATATTACATAAAGTGACCACTATGCATCATTTTTAGGCTACGATGGAAAATACTAACATTCTTATGCATCAAGAAATAAAGCCCTAGATCATATCACTATAGGAAGAGGAGGCTAGGAGACTAGATACACTAAGTGATTTAATAGATCCATCACAAATGGAGGTCCCTATCCCATAGGTGAACTAATCCTCAGTTGGAGTGAGGATTGACCTAGGGACTACTAGATTACAAAGGGTGAATGAGAAAAGGGTAATGATAGAGGGAGAATAATGATATATCAAAAAATGGAACCACTGATTGGTTTGACTCAAAAGTAAAGGAAAAAACTAGGATAAGATCCTATTTTAAGGAAATTGTTCTTGAATTAGATCAAGTAGAGTAAAATTAGTTATAAGAAGCTATCAAAGGCTTGGAAAAACAAAGGAAGAACTTGAAATAGTAGTCTAATTTGTTAGTTCTTAGGGAGATGATCAATATGTTTGAAGCCAATTTATATGAAATGTTCAATTCCTTGAAGTCAATAAAGTTCAAATAAGATGTGGTAAGTCAGCAGCGTACTATAGCCATGAACCAAGTAACTCAATGGTAGGATTCATGCAATAAAGTGAAGGGATTGATCAATATTTTGATAGAAGATAAAATTATTGTATTTAAAATAGTTATCATAACTCATCTAAATACAACTATGTTTATATTAATAGATAAGATCAAATGTTTGAGTAAATGGTTTAAGGGTCTAAAATATCTTTCTAAAGAATTCAAAAACTTAGAAACTAGAATGATGTATATATTGGAGAGTTTGATCATAGACCCAACTGCACTTAGTCTAATTGTCTTAATCAATGATGAAGAGTTCAATCATAGGGCTACCCAAGTCATGCAAGAAGTAAAGAACCAGAGCCAAGGTATAAGAGGGGTAGACAAAATTAAGATCTTGGACATGATCTTATTAGTTAAAGAGAAGATTGATGAGGCTAGGAGCATCAAAAAAATGCTAGATAGAGATGACAAGAACTTTAGAGACCTAGAAGATCAAGAATATGAGTTGTTCATGGAACCTATCATCAACCTCAAGCTGATTGATGGACAACATGATAAGGTAATGAAGATATTGTAGGAAAAATAAAATACTTTAACCATAAGTCAAATTGGTTAACTTAGGAATATTTTGTTGTATAGGAACATGTATATTTTTTAAAAGGAATATTATTTTATAAAATAATGTTCACCTTTGTAAATCACATTGGTTATAGGTCAATCATTTTATAAAGTGTCTATTTATAGAAATTTATATAAGGATAGTTGTCTTGGTCACTTGTGTAATTATCATTGGACAAGATTGACCAGAATACCTCCTTAATCTTCCATATAAGGGGTATTTTCAATTGTAAAAGGGAGGGAGTTTTGACCAAGAAAACTTTGTGAAATTTTGGAGTGATCAATACATGTAGATAATTCTAAAAATATTGTCTCATTTTAATATTATGATTGCTATTACAACTGCTCTCTCACTTATCTAGTCTAATTTTCATATTTGAATGGTTCTTATGAATTTTGGATGTGCACTTTTAAATGTAGAGTTGTCAATTTGTGTTAATGCTAGATTGATTTAAGGATCTTGGGTTCATTTCATATTCTTTGCCCTTATTGTAGATGTGATAATGTTATTTTATTGTAAGAGTGAATTTTTATAGTGAATTTGGTTCTCATTTTTATTATTTCATTTTATCCTTAGATGTTTCCCTGATGTGTGATAGGATTTGAGCTTATTTTATTTCATATCATATATTGGTTAAGTGCACATTTGGATGAAATTTGAACTTTATCATAATCTATGGATTGAAGAACAATAATATCTATCTTCTCTTACATACCCTTCATTTTGATAATTTCACTTTATATTAGCTTTCATTTTAAATATACATTATAGCTTAGATTCTAGATCTTAGATTTTGAGCATAATTCACTTCACTTAGTTTAGATCATTTTCATTTGCATAGGTTAACTATTAGGCCATGGTTTCTCCCAAAAAACAAATAATTAAATTATAATTTTTTTTTAAATATTTCATGTATTCTACCATTATTACACCAAAGATATCAAAAATATCAGAGCATACAACTCATGCAATGAATTCTTTGAATCCAAAAATGCGAAGTTTTTTGTAAACACTCTAAACCACGTATGATACACTTTTAGGCATCAATAGATATATTTTTCCAATGAAAAAGAGAAAGAACCTACAAATGAGAACAAGTTAAACATTAATTCATTTATATAAATTATAATATCACAAAAATAGTAATGGACATATCAAATATTTAAACCAAGATTTCTGACAAATGAAGTAAAAAAGTAAGAGAAATGTGAAAAATCTAATGTTCCAAATGTAGTTACAAATGAAGAAACTACAAGACTTTATTAAAATTAGGATAAATTAATAGATCATATATATGGTAAATAATATTTAGATGAATAGTTCAACAAACTATGTTTTGATTCACTAGGTAACATACCAAATAATTTATTCATACTTATGAGACTTATTACCTATAAATTTAATCCATCACTGATAAATGATAAAAAAAATATAGATAAATGAAAACCAAAGGTACTAGCAAACGTACCACAAGATCATGATTCAAATTTTGATTCTACTATGCACACATATGGAAAATTTCATTCATGAAATTTTATGCATCTTTTGTTCTTCGTATATTTTCACCCTCATATTGAGATAACTAGAGAGATTTTCCATCTTCAAATACTCTAGATCAATTAAACATGTTCCTAGTATTTATAATATAAATTAACCAAAAAACATTCCCTAATGGGTTCCTAAAACCACTACTCCTATTATTTATTCATGGCCACATAGTCCTATCATACATATGTAAAGCATTACAAATACTATAGCGATAGATATTAAGCCTATGCATGATCCTTGGAATTATCATTAGTTTATTGGATGAAGTTAATAGTTGGGAGATACCTATGAGAATCCATTAGATGAGATCTTAAGATAGTCTATTTATTGGTAAATATTCCAAAATACTAAAAAAATTCAAAAAACTTCAAAATTTCAAAAATATTTTTAGCATTCACATGATCTTATCAATTCCTTGGCATCTATGTTATGGTTTCATGTTGTTAAATGAAATATATATACTTTATATATATATATATATATATATATATATGCATATATATATATATATATGTATATATATATGTATATATATATATATGTATATATATATATATGTGTGTGTATATGTATATATATGTATATATATGTATATATATATATACATATATATACATATATATACATATACACACACACACACATATATATATACATATATATATATACACATATATGTATATGTATATATATATATGTATATGTATATGTATATATATATATATGTATATATATATGTATATGTATATGTATATATATATATATATATATATATGTATATGTATATATATATATGTATATGTATATGTATATATATATATATATGTATATAGATGTATATGTATATGTATATATATATGTATATAGATGTATATGTATATGTATATATATATATGTATATGTATATATATGTGTGTGTGTGTGTGTGTGTGTGTGTGTGTGTGTATATATATATATATATATATATATATATATATATATATATATATACATACATGTGTTTAAAACATCATTTGAGTGTGATACATGCATACTCAAATGCATATTATATTCATATATGAATGTTGGGACTTCTTTATACTCATGTCATATAGACATTGAAGGCATTTGATTCTTTGATCTTGATACATACAAAACATACGAGTCTATGATCAATTTCCATTATCATGTTTGAGATTATTTACTTACACATTAATTTATTTTTTATTATGTCTTTGACAATATAATTGATATGCTATATACTTGATGTTTTTTGTTAACACATATATCTAGTGGCTAGTATGCCATGTTTATATTAGTTGATTATATTCCATGTTTTCTTTAATTCACTTCCTTAAGTGTATTATTTTGCATTGTATTAATTTTTTTAGAATTTTAATATTCTACATTGATTGTGGTCCAAATGCCTATGTTTTCCTATTGTGAAATTTCCATATGTCATAGTTTATTTTATGTTGACATTTAAATATGTCATTTTCTTGCCTTATGGACATTTAAATAAGTCATATCCCTTTGATTATGTGGCATTTAAACATGCCACTCATTTGAGGTATCCTTATACCATTATATTTTGACTTGATTTTGAGTGCTTTTGTATGTGATTGATTTATTTTTGAACTTGTATTGTTGTTGTCTAGACATTGTCATGCTCGATATCATGCATATTAGGAATTAATGTGATGAAATTCTACCTAATTCAATGATATATCTACCTATACATGTTACATCTATATGATACATGGTTCATACATAAATTATATTATTACATTATCCATTTTAGGTAAGGTAACTACCAATGTATACTTTTACTCAACTCAAAAGGGTGGGCATATTAGTGGGGCAATTGCATAGAGGCATGGTTTTCACATTTTTCATAGTTCACATATTCAATTATATAGTGGGTGCATGTTATGGAAATATGTTATCCATATTTCTATTGGTTATATATTTATATATAATGGGGACATGTTATGGAAAACATGTTTTCCACACGCAGTTGCCAATTGGCTAAATTGCATAGTTATATGATTCATATACACATTTGTGGAAAAAAATATACATTGATACCATTCTTATACCTAGGTTTCAACATGATACACACACACACACACACAATGAATATCCTATGAATAGGGCACCTAAATTTCAAAATCAAATCATCTTTTGGATTTCAAACACTTTTATAAACTTTAGTTCATTAGGTTGGACTGTTATAGACTATTATTGAGCCAATCTACTAAATTAGTTTATTTGATTTTGGTATGGTTAAGGTTATTAAATCACTCAATTCTAAAAAAATTATAGGTTGGAAATTATTACATCATTTAAATTCATTATATTTATAGTGTGCATTAACTGGGTTCACTCACGCTCGTCAATCTATATGTATGATTGGGTTGCATGGTTGAGCTAATCTCAGCTATCGGGTGAAAACTCAACTTTTTATCCAAGTTTGGGGGCATGTGTCATCCAATATTTATATATTTATTCACTTTTTAAATTTAAATTTATATTAATATCATATCTAATGGTTCATTATCATACATCTTTTCAAATGAAATTGTCAAAAGGCAAGGCAGTTACATCAATACACAGGTGTATTCCTAAACCTTATTCTCTTTAATTTCAAATCATTTAAATACTTTAATTTTTATCCTATATTCATTTATTATACACTATAAAATTATCTTAGTTGTAGGTTAGTCACTATCAAAGCACTCAAGTTGGGCTCACACAAAGGCAAGGTGTGTTATACACACACATATACACTTTTATTTTCCTTTAAATTAGTAATTTGATTACTAGATTAAAGAGGTAAAATGTAGAAAATATTCTGAATTATATATCACCTTAGTCTTCTAAACTTCAAAAATATGGACCTTACTTATTCCTCTTAGTTTTATATATTTTCCCATTATCAAAAGGATGACATATACTATATCTTTGTGATATTTAATTATATCTTTGTCCAAACAATGTTATTATGATGACCCAAGCCTTATATCTTGTCCAAAATGTTATAAAATTTCTTATCATATATCTCTAAAATTTTGGGACATGTACCTACTTTCCAAATTCTTAGACAATTACATCTTAGTTAGATAGATATGTCGATGAAAGTGTCTTGTGCCAATGCAAATGTCTAGTGCCCTAAAGTCATCCAATTTTCAATTTTAATGTGTCCCTATGGTTGTAGTAGCTAATTTATTTCAATATATTTATTGAAAGGATTGGTATATATGCATAATCAATCCTTATTCATTCCTTAGCTAGCATAGACCTAATAACTTCCTACCTCTCATAGAGAAAAGTACAAAAAGCATTAAATCAAGAGTTAAAGTGAGCTAACATTACATATTTTATGTTATTATCCATATTTATCATAGATATAACACATAGATTGGTTTAAATTAGTAGAGGAACACTCCATGAGCTATATTTTCCAAGTTATAAGATAAGGCAATATTATACTTATTGATCACACATTGCATACTTATGCACACACAAGCCAACATGGAGGGTAGTTTTATATGAGTTTGAGGACCTCTTCAGAGTAGTGGTTATATATGAGAAGCCACCAATAGAGGGGTCTTTGTGGATAATTCAACACTATGAGACCACTAACCCAATTTTTTCCAAGTTCACTATGAAGATGAATAGGTAGGGTTTTATGATTCAAAAATAACAATATTCCATGAGCCATATATAAATACAACATATAAAATATGAGATATAACCCATAACATTTATGTAGTTGCATATAGATCCATTAGGTATTCCATACTAGACACCTATGTCCAAGTCAGACAAAAACATTGACATAACTATCCTAGGTCAATGCAATTGTCTAATGCCACAGAGGTTAAATTTCCAAAATTTGATGAATGATATAGAATATAGATCCAATCTATTTCCAACATGATCAAAATTAGATTTATATGTACACTATAATCTAGCTAAGTACCATTATTTTATATTTATTGAAATATCAATCATTGGTTCTACTTACTATTTTTAGCATATCTCAATATTTAAATTTAGAATATTGTTTACTTAATTTTACAATTAGTTGACCTAATATAGAGGTAGTTTATCACCATTGTGCCCTATTATATCTCTATCCTTTTAATGATATATCACTTAATCTAAAATTTAGGGTTAAACAAACATATATATATCTACATATCACCCCACTCAAATAAATAACATGAAAAATCATGTGTAAGACATGGATATGAAAAACTCTAGTATAGGTTAATATGTAATAATATATAAAGAAATGTTTTTTGGTTTTATATATTTTTTATTTTTTTATTTTTTATCTGGTTTTTAATATAATTTTTCCCATTAGTTGGTCATGTATCAGTCATGTATGTATCAAGTCTAATTTTTTAAGGTGTAAAATGTATGGAGGGAATAAGGGTTCATAAATATAATATTACAAGGCACATATGTAGTGTTACTCCCAATCATAAATAATGCCAATGTGATCCAAACATCATTATATATGGTATGGTACTTAGGTGTAGGCATCCTTTGGTGAGGATGAATATGCATGTATGGGAAAATAACATGGCCCTTAGTGTATTTAAATATTTAAGTAGTATATGTAATTATATGTATCATGTGTGATCATTAGTCATGTGTTAAGGTATATTAATACTAGAATCTATATACTCAATGTAAGTTCATGGAACATAGTGGTATGATGGACTTCACGTATATAGGATATTTAAATAATAATCTATAATATATGGGGGTGGGTTCCATTCCCATATATTCAAAGATATTGTTAATAAAAATATATAGGTAGTTATGATTCCTTCATAGGAAAATATCTGTATAAATATTTATCCAATAAATCAAATGGATGATAACATAAGGAGGCACAATGACACACAATAAGAGGTAAAGAAGGCTTTAAAATAAGTAAAAGATGTTAAATTATACATTCAAGATCAAATAGGTAGTCTCAAGGGTATAAAATAGGGAAAACAATATGAGTATGATTCTAAGAAACCTTCAACTTGCCTCAAAACAAAATGCATGTTATGAAAGAAGGTATAAATGAATATGTTTTCATCATTGATAGGCCTATGAAAATGATTAAAATTGGATCAAAAATAAAATAAATCATGTTATTGCAACTTATTAATCAACAAAAATCAAGGGGCTAGAATAATGTCAATGAAAAATAAAATAAAATTTCCAAAGTGTCAAATCAGGGAAATGAAATAATGCAATCAATATGTGGGAATAAAGTCACATGCAAGGTACAACACATATATGAAGCAATATATGTATAGTAATAAGTGTTTATTAAAATAAGGATGTATTGATGAATCACATGAGTCATGTTAACAAGGGTACCCAATTATTCATTCTATAATTTCAAGACCAAAATTATAGGATTTAGACGTATCTCTCGATGCCATTTTACTGAATTTCAGCTTATATTTTGGAAAATAAGAAGGAACTAAGCATGGGTATGGTTGAAAAACCTATTTGATTTTGCATGCATGAAATCAAAATATTCTGAAGAGCTCTTTTTTGGCTTGGGAGGATGACCTATAAATAAGAAAGCATTAAAGTAAATTTGTTTGTTAAATGTATATCAGAGTGGATTGCCTAGCAATAACTAGATCCCAAAAGCAAAGGCTTCCTCAAAGGATGTCAATCCACATGTTTTAATAAATTAAGTTTATAAATATAATATAAAGTACTTCCATCAATAATCAAAATGTACTAAAATTGAACATAAAAGATACTTTCTAAAGAAATAGACTATAAATGATTAAAATAATGATAAACTAATTAATACAAGTGCTAGGTGATTAGGGTCTACTTTATAAAATTAGGTAGAGGTCTATGAAAATGTAGGGATACAAAAAATAAAATTTTATTATGGGTAGGTAGGTGGAAATAGTTTCCTATAATTTACTACGATAGTGACCATCAATGGTTAGGCTGACTATCAATGTTTAAGGTAACCATTGATGGTCAAGGTCACTATCAACAATTAGACACATTATCGATGGTTAAGACAACCATTGATGGTTAATATGTGTAGATATAGGTTGGTGAATGGTTGATTGACAATATCACAAAGTGGTATTTTCGGAGATGGGTTGGTGCTAGGTTGAGTATGAAAGGAAAATAAAGTAATTAAATGCTAGAAATCAAGTATTTATCTTAAAAAAAGGTGATCAAGTGGAAGATTGAGGTGGTTGAATCATTTGTGGAGTATAACATGATTTCGATAGAGTAATGGTACTTGGTGATTTGATGGAGCTATGGTGGCAAGTTAGACCTTTGACATAGTAGTTAGTTCACTAGATTACTGATGATAATTGACCTAAAAAAAGGGATTATAGATGCACAAGATCTCGATAACAATTGTATATCCTTTTCACCTCCTTGCTCCTCTATTCTTATTGGTAAGGAAAGAGAGTTATAACAAGATGTTAACTAGGCCTTCTAATTATAACTCACTTATGCAATGACTTGCACATGGATTAAGATGATTTATTTTTAGAAAATCCAGGAAAGTGTCTTACATGTTAGGTGGGTAAGAAGTTTCATCTTGATCATTGATGGTTAAGGTGACTATTGGTGGTCATCCTAACCATCGATGGTCGAGGGTGAAGGGTCAAAGGGGGTAAAAGGTTGGATAAGATAGTTTGAATAAATTGGATATGGGTTAGGCTTGGTTAGGGGTTAGAGGGTTAGATTAGTCTTAAGGGAGTCCTAAGGTGGTCCAGGGAAATTTCAACATTCATAATCACATTGTGTGGATTTTTGGTGTCTAAAATTTTCCACTTGTTTAATGTGGCTTGAATTAATATGATACAAAACAAAAAATGATGTTGGTCAAAGGTTTGGTTACCCTAAGTATGGGAGGATGTGTTTCCCCTCAAACTATGAGTTGATGAGGTAAAATAGAATCAAGTGCAAGTTTGATAAGGTGGGTGATGGGTTGGTCACTAAAGTGAAAGTAAGTGCATAAAGTTAAATTAGAAGGTACAATAACCAATATTACACATTGAAGAGGTTACCATAGTTGGTAAAGATAAGGGTTGGTGCTAGAAAAACAAGAGACAAGGTAATCAGGCTACAGTTGTAGGCATAGCTAATCAAGCTAGTTCTATCAAGTTTTTTAGATGATGTCTATGTTTCAGTGGGTATCTAAGGTAGGACTTGCTCCCAGTTAAAACACAAATGGGTCAAGTATCATGATTATCCAAGGTGGAAAGTGATCCTATAAAGAGACAAATGGGTTAGGTAAGCATGAGGTGGCATGAGTTCAAAAGTGATCAATATGGCAATGTTCTCACTATGGTCAAAGGACCAGGCAAAAAATGCCACAAAATGTACACTAGTTGGTCCAAAATAGACTAAAAATGAGGTGTTGACATGTTCTCCATGGGTGGGTGGTTTTTAACTTTATATCTACTTAAAGAGGGATACTCCATGAAAAATCAAAAAAGGTGGGATCCTTAACGATGGATGATCAAGATACTAAAGGGTGACCCTCAATGGTTACCTTGACCATTGACGGTTAGGGTGAAAACCCTAAAATTCCATAGGGTAAAAGTGAAATGTGAATCACTTTTAACTAATTATTACCTTGGCTACTTTTGACTTTGAAATCTAGTGTTTATCACAATTTCAAGTGGATATCTTGTTGGTGGGGACTATTGAGGTGGAGGTTGATTGATAGCTAAGGTAGAGAGTGGACTTAGAGGACCAATTAGGATGTATGGATCACATGAGTACAAACAAGGATGAGTAGGCCTATAGATGAATCCATGGTGGTGGTCATAAAACAAGGTAGAGGGTGCCCTTAATTTGGTAGCTTATTTTGAATTTATAATTATAGTAGGGTGAGGGTAGGTGTAGTTTAAATGTGGATTCCCTAGTTAGGAATTTTTGGGATTATAGGTAAATTTATAGGTGAAATTAGATATTTATTAGGTGGGTAGGGAGCTTGGGGTGGTTTGGGACCTTAGGGTAGAAAATTAGGTTTTACTACTTACATTTTAGGTAACTTTAGGGTACAATAGGGTTTGGATGTTTCACTCATAGAACACCCATAATGACTATCGATGGTTGAGTTTAGCCATCGATAGTCAACATACTTAAGAACATAGATTTATAATCATTAGTGGTCACCATGACCATCAAAAATTTACTAGGGTAAAGGATAGGTTTGGAAAGCATGTAAAAATTCAAAGGTAAATTAAGTGTTTATTTACTAGGTATAGTATAACATTATAGGTTAGAGGGAAAATTTAAAGGGTAATGGGTAGATGGGTAAGATGGTTAAGGAAATATGTTAGTTGTATAAAGGGTAAAAAAGACTAGGGTAAATGATAATGATGCAGGTGATTAAGCTATGTTTCTAAATTGGTGCAAGCTAGGGAGTAGATATAGATACATGACCAAGTGCCACATATCTTCTTAAAGATCTAGTAGGGGATAACCCCAGCTAACTGGGCCCACATGGAGGAGATTGGGTTTGGGGTGATGAGGCACTATCAGCATGTGCCTCAAGATGCCTCTATGATCCTAGTGATCATTGAGAGATGGGATCTTGTTATGAACACCTTCCTATTATTGATTGGTGAGATGATGATCTTTTTTGAGGATGTTCATAGGATCACATGGCTTTCACTCTAAGATGATCTAATCTATCATATAGAGTGAGAGGAGTGGGAGAAACTCATTAAGATTTTGTATGGGGATGATAGTGGTCAGGTTTTATGGCATATCGGTGGGTTTAGCTATAATGCAAGTTTTATAGATGAGAGGAGATTGATGACCATGATCATGGTGGCTATCTCCTACTTTGCTCTCCTTGACTCAAGTAGTAGGTGGTTCTCATATTTGATATTTTGGGTGCTAGTGGAGCTGTTACTAGGGAAAACTATATTTGGTTGGGTACTTGTTCTCTTTGTTTAGATATATAGGGAACTATGGGGGTTTAGGTCCCATAGGAGGTTTGGTGTTATTATCAACATGGTTCTACATTGTTGGGCCCATGAACACATCTAGGTGTTAAGGATAGTGCAATTTCCATGGGTAGGGTACACATAGGTTGAATTATCAATTGGATTTATGTGGTGGAGGGGTGACTTTGATGCATCAGGTTCATGGGGATGATCCCATAATGTTGATTGGTTTATGGGTGCACTAGGTTCACTAGTGATTGGTAACATTACTTGGAGACCTTATGTTTAGTTTCAAACATGACTCAAGTATAGTAAGAAGACACTCTCCCTATAGATATATAGATGGTTACTCAGTAAGTAGGATGGGGAGGTGGAGTTTATCCCTTTTGATAGGCTACATAGATAGTTTGGCATGGTATAAATAATTCTAGTTTTATTTCCCATGTATAAGAGAGAGGGATCAAAATTTTATTACCAAAGCTACATCTTGTTATGACATTATGAGACCATGAGGAGTTTCTAGTTAGGCCACATGTAGATGACACTAGCTTTGTATATGGGTACATGGCATGGTACTCAAATTTTTATGTAGTAGTAGACATCAATGGGGATGATGGAGGTGTGAGGTTGATAGCTATGGACCTACCTAGGAGAGGGGCCTAGAGAGTACATGTAAATGGTGTTAACCTTGATGGACATGTAGGAGCATCATTAAAAATTACATAGGTATAAGTCATAGCATTATAGGGTTAGGTTTCTACTCTCATAGGTGATAGGGACTAGGCATGGTCTTCACTCACCTTGGCTACATAGGAGAGGGACTCTCTAAGGTAGAGAGGAGGAGGAATAGATATGGAACAAATAGGGCCACCGAGCATGATCCCCATAGAATGATACTTGGCTATAGTGGAGGAGATACAATATTATGAAGCCATAGTTTTGACATAGTATCCACAAGAACTCTAATGGGGTGAGTATAGATCCATCTTAGTGGGCAGTTCTAGTGTAGTAACACTAGGTCAATGGCTAGCATCTATAGGTGGGTAGATATGTACACCTAGGGGATTGACATGTATAGTAGGGGAATGCATCATAATCTAGTGGTACACCAAGAGATAGTGGTTCCCTAGGGGAATAACATATCTTAGATATTTTATATGTTATTATATATCATTATAATTCTAACTTGTGAGTTGATTTGGTGAGATGTATATTTTGAGAAAGAGACATGTCTATCTACTTGTACACATTATTATTATATTTGGACTCATGAGATATATATATGATCTTTGTCTATTTGCTTATGCTTATGGTCTATTATTTATTTTTTATGGTTTGTGTTAAAGTTTAATTCTTTTGATGTGATGTTATTTTTCTTATGTTGTGGATGCTAGACACTAACATAGAACTACCTAGCTAGGCATGAGATGGTATTTATGGATGATAGTTTTGCTTATGACATGCTTAATTTTAATGAGTATATGTTTCATTATCTATATTTAGACATGTGGTGTAAAATGGTCAATTATTTTATTTTTCATGGATGTTATGATGTTATTATTATGATTTTTATGGTTATGATTATGATTATGATGTTTATGATGCACATGTATATGCCTACTTTTATTATGGTTGTTTTTATCTTGCTAAAGGTAAATCACATGAGGAAAGGTAACGAAAAACACTAAATGGGAGAATAGATAATGTAATAAAGAGACAAACACATTAATGAAAATATCAACTTGTCACAATAGTATAAGAAGAGGGCACGATGCTTCTTCTTTGATAAGGACTAGAACAAAAAAAGGTTTGATTGGATTAATAAACATAATCCCTTTGAATGCTTCACATTAGTGCTCATTAGTTGGTAAAAAGGTGTCTTGACCACATAAGGTTAAGCAAGCTCAAAGTCCCTCACTTATAGGGGAGATGGATGAAAATGGAACCTATTTGTGAAACTATCATGCCTCTTCTGTAGGTGTCCAAAGAGTTACTATAAATAATTATACATCATATAAAGTGTAGACTTATCAATGTAGGAAGTCTACTTGTGAATGCCAATTGTGGTTTCCACTTGATAATGCTATGTGAGAGTTGATTATAAATTTCAAAATTAGTTTGATTTTGTATGCTTTTGAAAATGGGTCATCTTTTTTATTGTTATATATGGGAAGTTGATCGATGTGGGAAACTTCTAAGAAATTTATATGCTCTTGACAAGTGATTTACTTATCCATAATTCAATGGAGTGGTATAAGTTTATTTGATTTTTTCAAGGATTTATGATAGTTGTCCTTATATATGTGTATTTTTAGTATACTTATGTAGTTATCCTTCTAGGGAATAATATATGAATGATAAGAATGACCCATGATTGTGATTTGTGTATAGTTTACTTTTTGTTGATTTGATTTTTATTGACATAGGCATGCTTACATAGGCTTAAGAGTTCACCTTTATGGAGGCAAAACTAGAAGCACAAGAGGTTGATTAGGTGTAAAGAGTTTTAGGTGACAATGATTATGGTAATCCATCTAGGTAAAGGGGTGGAGAGTACCATGAGAATCATGACATGGGTAGAGCCATGGTATCCATTGTTCAAGATTAGTCTATGACTATGATGGATAATCACATGATTTAATTTTAATTAGTCACCCCTAAAATAGGGAGATGAATGTGGTTGAAATCAAGAGATGAGTTTAAGTTAAAACAAAAGGTGAACTTGATCCTTCTTAACAAATGAATGGATGTAGATGTGAAGCATTCAGGGGCTCAAGTTTTGGGTGGCCTCTAAAAGGATATAATTGATAAGCTCCTAATACATACTTGTGGGTTATGATATAGGATCTAAGCCCATTAAAAACAAACTTGCCCAACATGCTTTTCTCCATATTGGTGACATACTAATTTTCCTTAAGGATGTGGTCTCTAATTTTGAATTCTCATACTTTGAGGTGTTTGTTATAGGCACTCTTGATGCACTCTTAATAGACATGGATATGGGTAAGGGATGCTAAGCGACACTCATTTAGTAGCTCAAGATGAGCTAAATGGTGCTGATGATAATCATCCTTAGAAATGAGATCTTGTAAAGATATGCAAAGAGAGAGTATTTGGAATTTGAGAGGCAAGATGACCTCCACTCCAAACATAAGAGAGAAAGGTGTAGAACCCAAAGGGGTTCTAATGCTAGTAATATATGCCCATAAGGCAAAGGGGATGTGAAAATTCCAATCTCAACTAGATGTATTAACCATTTTAGTTAAAATGTTATTAAGAGTTTTTTAGAGGGCTCAACTTTTCCATTTGCTTGAGGATGATAGGGCAAGGAGAAGCTTAAATTAAAAATAAAAACATCACATAGACCCTAGAATTGATAATTTTTAAAGGATTTATCATTGTTAGTGATAATCTTATGAGGAACATTGAGATGGTAGATAGTGTGATGGTTGATAAATTCAATAATTATTTCTAATTTGGTCAGGATTAAGGGGATAACTTCCATCTACTTTTTGAAATATACGATCATAATGATGATAGAATGGTATCACTACAAGGAGTGAGGTTTAATTTCATCAATAAGGTTGAGACTACATTTGGAAAAAGGAAAAAAATTAGTGGAAACTCAGAGGCTCTAGCTGGGTGTGTGATACAAGTTAGTATGCTATTAACACTTGTCACACTTTTTCACATAATCATAGTAGTCCTAGTTAATGGTAGGCTAGTAGTCACCAAGGCAAAGGATGCATTTAGCTAAAATGAGGCCATTAAAGTGTCCTCCATAGATTCCATCATGCATTTAATTAATAGCATGAGAGTATTCATGATTTCATAGCCAATGGAAGAGAAGACCATCGAAGCCGTATTTATAAAGGATACCTCTTAGTATGGTATAATGTGAGGTACTCTAGATAAATTTTCTTCTATCATTCCTTGAAATACTAGAGGGAACTATGGAAAGGTTAAGTTAGTCAAAGGTTTAATGGTACCAAAGGTCAAGTTGGGTGTCTTCCACATTAAAAATGGTTAGAGAATCTAGTTTGACATAGGAAGGCTAGGTAAGTCTATGGACAGTGATGGATAGCTTAGATTCAGAGGGTGTTGATGGTATCTAAAAGGTGAGGGAAGTCATAGTATTAGCAAACTTGTTGGTATATCATGGGGTTGATTAGATATTATAGTTTCAAATAATTTTAAGAGTTCATCAAACAATTAATTGTACTATTTAAAAACATCATTCTTACACTAGTAAGATCCATTGATTTTATTAACAAAAAGCTAGGAGTCACCAAAGATGTTGATTATTTTGAATTTTAGGGCTAAGGTAATTTAAAGACCTATCACCTATCATTAGGGCTTTGTACTCACCATAGTATTGTTATATTTTAAACCAATATTGAAGGATAAAGGAAGGGGCTCACCATCAAAGGGAATAAGGATGATACCATCTCCCCCACTACATTGACATTTTGATCCACCAATGAGCATGGTGACTTGATAGGTGAAGTCCACCTGAGAGAGGGTCATGATGGACTCATTAAGGAACTTAGGAGGAGGAGGTTGGTTATCTACTAATGGTGCTTTGGATAATTGGTTGGTAATGAATTACCCTTTAGTTAACCTTTAATATAAGAACACAAGGTCAAACTCTACTAAAATAATGTACCACTTCACCATACATTGGTTCTAGTATGGCTTGGAGTACATGCACTTAAGTGGGTCAATGTTGGTTATGACATAGGTTTTGTGGTTAAGGAGGTAGTCTCAAATTTTGGTGGCCATGAAGAATAAATCTAAGCAAAGCTTTTTGATATGGGCATACTAAGTCTCATATTCTACAAGTGTGTAGCCTATGTAGTAAACATCTTGGTGTCTATGTTGTTCATCTTTGTGAGCCAGCATTGCCCATTGGGAGCGGTAAGTGGTAGAGATATAAAGGTAGAAAGGTTGGTCATCCTTGGTAGGGATGAGGATAGGTGGAGACAAAAGTCACCCTTTGAGGGAATAAAAGGCCGTTTGATAGTCATTATTCCACTTAAAATAGATATCCTTATTTAGAAGGTGGTGGAAGGGTTGACATCAATTTGAAATTTGGGAGATAAAATAGTGAATGGATTGAAGATTACCCTATAGGATATTGAGTTGCTTAAGGTTGATTGGAAGAAGCATTTTGAAGACTTATTTGATCTTGGTGAGATAGAATTTGATTTTACAAATGGAGATGATAAATCTAAGAAGCTTTCCTGATAAGACCCCAAAAATGCACTTTTTTGGGTTGAGGTGGACATGGTAGTGGATAAGCCATTTAAAGATGATCTTGAGAATGACTAAATGGTCCTATCAGAGTTTGGATTTCTTAAGAAGGTTTTCCACATAGTCTTCTATAATCTTATGCATAAGGTCATGGAAGATATAGGTCATAGCACATTGGTAGGTTATACTGGTGTTATTTATCCTAAAAGGTATGAATGTATATAAAAAGGTTCCCTAAGGGTGGTAAAGGTGATTTTGTGCTGATATTTAAGGGAAATTAGGATCTTATTATAACATAAAAATCCATCCATAAGAGATAACAACTCGTGCTTGGTTGTAAGATCAACTAGTTGATTGATGCCTGGTAGAAGAAATTCATCTTTATGATAAGCAAAGTTTAGATCACAAAAATTGGCACAAATGTGTAGTCCCCATATTGTTTTGATGATAGGTAAAACATTCAAGACCTATTGAGGATATTTAATGGGTTGAATGATGTTGAAAGATAGAAGATGTTGAAGCTCCTCTTTGATGAGAAGGGCTATGTGAGGGTGCATGCATCAAAGTTTTTGTTTGAGAGGTTTGGCACCATAATGAGTGACTATGTTACAGGTGGAAATAACAAGGTCAATTTCAAGCATATTATTTTAAGACTAAGATAAATCTATGCTATGGTCTTAGAGGAAAGAGGGGAAGTCTTAAAGTTCATTAGAATTCAGTGATTGGCCAATTTTAACAATGTAGGAGCTTTTTGGAGTGCCCAAGTTGATATCGATGGTGGATTCATTGAACATGGTCAAGGTCTCAAGAGGAAGGTATTTGTGGATGGAAGAATTTGGGACACCAAGATAAGTGAGAATGAAATTATCATCTTGACACTTAATGTTATTAATGGTAGGAGAGTCATATCCTATCATATCAAGATGGGTCAAAGGGATAGTTATGGTTTCCTCTTCCTTCTAAAAAGTTAGGGGTCCTAGATTGATCATGGTAATGGAAAAAACGTTAGGTGGTATGATGTCATCATCCTCATATGTAGGTGGAGGAGAGGTTAGTAAGGAAAGGGTGTCTTCCTCAATAATGGTGTTGGTAGGTGGTTTGGGTTACTTCTTATTGGGTAGGATGAAAATAAGGTTATGTTTCTCATGAGGCTTTTTGGTTTCAATGGTGACCAATTCATGTGGGCCATACCCATATCACCCAAGACCAAAGCCTTTCCAAGCACACCGATGGAGGTATGTCTTGGCAAAGCTTGATTTATCTAGGTAATATAAATTGATAGTAAATGGTTGGGGTGGAAGAGAGGTGGTAAAAGCATTAAGGGGTTTGTTGAGTCCCCCTTAGATAAAACATATATAATAGTAGGGAGGTCTAAAGGGAACAATAGTTAAAATGTTGGGGTCATATCTTAATTGGTTAGTAAGTTGTCCATACTTGTGAAGAGTAGGGAAATCATCAAGATAAAAGGTGATAATCCCCTGTGAAAGGTGATGGAGCATTGATTTTAAAGTGTCCATGGTGGGGATTTAGTCTAAAGGGATAAAGGAACTGGTGGATGCCTTATTGGTGAAATGGGATATAACATCAACTTTTATGGTTAAAGGTTGGTATTTAGTTGCTAAGGGTGTGTTGGATGGAGGTATGAGGACATCATTGGGGTGATAGGTCATGTTGCATGTCAAAAAAGGACTTGGATCAACTTGGATGGTGATAATTTAGACTTCATGCTCAAAATTGATGCAATGGTTAAGGGTGGAAGGGATGTAACCCATGGAGTAGATCCAAGGTCATCCCAAAAAAATGTTGTATTAGAATTCACCTTCCACTACATATAAGATTTTAAGGAGTATATGAGGTTCTAGATAGATATGGAGGATAATAGTTCCCAAGGTAGTGGCCATGGTTTCAATAAATGATTGAAAGATGGTTGAGGTTTTAGACATGAAATTATTTGGTAGGTTGATTTGGTTATAGGAATGAGAGGAGATGATGTTAATACTATCTCCCCCATCAATCATGACCCACTTGATGTAGGTTTGGTTTATGTGAGCATTAAAAAAGATAGGGGGATATAGGTCATCTAGATTGATAAAAGGTATTTATGAATCCTTGAAGGTAACAAGGTTAGAAATTTGAAGGGTGATAACAAAGGCTACTAAAGGTTTGGGATCTTTAGGCTAGACCTCTATGGATTTAAAATCCTTTATTAGTGCTTATAAATGGTAAGGGGAGATAAATATCAACTCATACAAGCTTATTTTCACTAGAGTCTAGTGAAGTTGTTTGAAGATAACTCTCTTGATGGATTATGAGGGGTTAGATTGGGAGGCACCTAAAATAGACACCTTGGGTTTGGTTGAAGGTGGATATGGTTGGGTGTGGGTTAGTTGGGAGGTATAATATGGATACATCCATTAAATAGATACCTTATCCTTCTACTATGATCTCATGACCACATTGAGAGTATAGATAGGAGGAGTTGTGGTACGAGATTGGTTAGACTCATCTTCACCTAAGGTGAGAGTGGAGGAGTAGGTAAGCATTGGGTAGGTGTGGTTATTGGTGGGATTGGTATAGGTCTCATGGGAGGTTTGCCTATTAATAGATCATCTTCATCATAAAGCTAATGGATAATGGTTTTGAGAGCTTTACATTTCTCTATGTAATGGCGAGGTTTCCTATGATAAGAACACACTTGGTGGTCATTATACCAGATCAATTTTTAAGTAAGAGGGTCAAAGGATCTGGTGGGAGGTAAGACTAAGTAATAAGTTTTTAATAACCTATGGAAAATGATCAAATAGGTTTCAACTAAGGGTGGTAAAGGTTTAGAGGTATAATATTTCAAGGTAGGTAGCTAAGGTATTGTTGGTGTGGGGAAGAGAGGTGTGTTAAAAAGCAACTACGAAGGTGTAACTAGAAGAAGTGGTGGGTTTGTGGTAAAGACAATTGGTTTCCTACTCAAGGTAGAGGGATGATGCCCCAAAATGGAGCACAAGGTTGAGGGAGGTAAAATTTAGGGATTCAAGCCTTTAGGTGTCTTTAATTTTTTTATGGCTTTGGTTTAGCACTTGGTTAGTAGGTTCAAAGAGATTAGGTCTACATTCATAGATGGGTGACTAAGGCTTGGTATAAGGAAGGTATCAGGGCTTTTGGTTGGTTTGGTTGGGGTGATAGAAGAGGGTTTGGTTATTTGGTTATTGGTTGACCTAGGTGCTTGAGAGTTGGTTGGTTTGGTAGAGGTTTTGGTTGGTAGGGTGGATATGGTAATGGATTGGGTAATAAAATTATTAGGTTAGTTTTCCGAAGAAAGGGTTAGAAGTTCTAGTCTAGTAATGTAAGGGAGGCCTAGTTTCTACCAAAAGGTAAACAAAACTAAGTTGGGTTTAGAAACAAACTCCAATCTTTAGACTAGTCTAAAGAATGGTTTATAGATCGGTTTAGTTCCTTAGGTAGAAGTTTTGAATTATAAACTCATATGTTGGAAGTGAGGGATGATAAACTTGTCCTCTTCCTCAATCAAAGGATGCAAGGTTGAGATAGGTGGCTCCTCCATAAGAGGAGTGGACATGTGGACTTCTTCTTTGGGAATGATTTTTGAGGGAAAGGTGAGTTAATTGGTAGTTAAAGGTAAAGGTTTGGTGGTGATGGTTAGTTGTTTCGGTATATCAATTGAAAGAGTGATTAAGGACTACACTACCTCAATAAGTGGAGGGGGAGAGGATGATACAGGAAGGGAAGGGAAGGTAAATTTACTATCTTAATAGATGGAGGAGGTGGAGAAATAGAGAATTGGGTACTAGGTGGTTCGATAATGAGTGCATCAACGACCATGTTAACTGTATGGGAATCATGAGAACATTTGATGTTGTCACTATCATTCTTAGTAGGAGCATAGTTTAGTAAATTTTTCCTAAAAATATCAAAGGCTTAGTTTTATGGTGCATTTTGGTTATCTAATATGAGCTCCCACTTTTTAATAAGGGATTGGATAAGGTTCTTGAAGGTGTTACACCTACTGACGTCATGCCCTATTACCTAATGAAAATCACATAGATCATTCTCATTGTACCAACTAGGTGTAGGTTGAGAGGAATCAAACTACTAAGGGGGTTTCATAGGAGGAATTTTAATGATATTAGCTTTTAATAAATTATCCACTATGAAAGCATAAGATTCTCCAAGTGAAGTGAATTACTTTTAATTGATACAGTTTTAGTTTTCCATGTTTTTCTTTGAGTAACTAGAGGAATTCAGTTGGTTGATATATGTTGGAGGAGTGGCTTTAATGACATCTACATTCATGGTTCCCTTTCCCTTGGTATTGGTATTAGACTAGTTGTTTGGTTTGGAAGAATAGGCCTCATTGGTTTTTTAGGTGGAGCTCTTATTTTTTAGTTTTAGCTTTCCTTCATCAATGGCTTTGTTTTCCAATTTACACAGCATGGTGAAGGATTCATCAAAATTCCAAAAACATTGAACATGCAATGTGGAAGAAATATTATTGGCACATTCTTGATCAAAGATATCTATGAGTTTGGGTTAAGGTAGGGAAAAGGAGAGTTGGTTGATTAGGCTCTATGAATGAGCTATAAAATTAGAAATAGACTCATCATCAAACTACTAGATAAATTAGGGGTCAATAATGGAAACCTTCTTGGAGATATTTATCAAAAAGTGGTCTAAGAAAGTTTGATCTAGTTAGGTGAAGGAGAAGATAGAATGCTTGGTTAATGCACTATACCAATCTAATGTCAGTTCTAAAAAAGACATAGGAAAAGTATGGAGGAGGGCATCATCATAGGCAATCAAATAACATGAATGCCTAAATGACCTATGGTGTTTTTTGGGGTCCTCCTTAATTCAAAACTTAGAGAAATTAGGAATTTCCCATTGAGGAAGATATGGATTGATAGGCACAGATGGGTGGATGGTCTCATTATAGATCTAGTCAGAGGATAAGAGATTATGGGCACCCAAAATAGATGAATCCATAATTTTCATCTTGTCCATGAGAGTCTTCATTAAGTTCATTTATGGTGGTGTACTTGAAGGGTTATAAGGTGATTATTATTTTTGAGGTTGAGTGACATATTGATACTTTGTTAGAGGTTGATAAGTTGACACATATGGGTAAGTAGTTATAGGTAATTAGGTAAAAACCATATATATATATGTGGTAATTGGTGTTTGGGTAGAGGGTATGTATTTTTCAGTGGGTATGGGTGGTTGAGTCAGAGGTAAGGGATAATTGGTAACCCTAGTAGTGATAGGTGGTAAGGTAGAAGGTATAGGTGCCACCATGTTTGGAAGTGGAGTGGAAGTAACTAAAGGAATTGTATTGGAGGTGGTAATAGGTAATCCAATAGTAATTGGAGTATGGGTAGGTAAAGGTTGGGTAGTGCCTATGATGGAAGAATTTTTAGTTAGATTAGGAGGTATTTGGGTGTTATAATGTTGAATGGGTTGGTTTTGTATGGTTGTGTAAGATAGGTTACGAGTTGGGGTAGATGCTTGAGTAGCTAATAGTTGGGTGGTGATAGTGGCAACAAAATATCTATCTAAAAATCCTAATGGCATGCCATAGGGTGGATCAGTATGTGGTGTTAAAATAGGTGTATAATGTTTTACTATGTTAAGGTAATGTTATAAGGCTACTGAGTTATTATCCAAAAAGGCATCAGAGTCTAGGTCACTTTGGGAAACTACCTGAGGCATACTAGAAGCATTGGTATGATGAAGAGAACTCTCAAAATTTTATATATACTTCATGGATGAAGAGGTGGAGGAGAATGGATAATCTATAGATGGGTTCTAAATTACTAAGCCCCTTTGTTTTTGATGAGAAAGAACCATGTGAGTAGGATGAGAAGAAAACACAAAGAATCTTAAAAATCAAAAAAAGAGAGTAAGAAAATGATCAAGGAAATATAACACACACTAGAGTATGTTAAATTCCCATGGCTAATTTCAATCTCACTTTTGGCTTTTGCCTTAATTTATGAGAATGTGTGATAGAAGTTGTCTTGTAGATTAGGTATTATAGAAGCAATATATGGTTAGTTTTAAGTTATTTAGGTACTCAAAATGATCTATATTGGTGATCAATATGTGGCTTGGTATTTTTGCCCACCCCCTCACTTCACACACCACACTGATAAGGGTGTCGAGTGCTTAGCCAATATATACTAATTTCTAGATTTTATACTCAACCTAAGAGCTAAGTTGTTTCTCACCTTGGTAATGACCTCCAAGTAGGATCACTAGGAAAGGGTAAGGTTATTTCTAGGTGATGAAATCCTAGTTGGGCCTTGTCTCAAGTTTTTTATGTTTAATTGGTGAAAGTGGTTTGATTTAGTGTGTGCAATAAAAGTGATGCTATGATAAAATTATTGTGCTTTTATTAAAAGTGATCTAAAATTATAAGTAAGCAATAGATGCACTTCATTTTAAACCACCCAAAGATTTTAGTTTTGTTAATGAGCATAGATAGGAAGAAAATCATATAGATGCAAAGAAAAGAAACCCAAAGTAAAGACTCAAGGTCCCATTAGGTGTGCCAAATAAAATGTCGTGACTTTTAGTTTATATTTCAGAAAGGAGGAAGAGGAAACTAACTACAAGTATGGTTGAAAAACCTAATTGATTTTTCGCGCATGAAATTAGAAGATTGTGAAGAGCTCCTTTTTGGCTTGGGAGGATGAACTGTAGATAAGAAAGTAGTAAAGAAAATTTATTTTTTAAATAGATAGCTAAGTGGATTTCTTAGTGATTACTAGATCCCAAAAGTAAGGGCTTCCTTGGGGGTTGTCAATCCACATATTTTAAATAATTAATTTTATAAACAAAATAGAAACTACTTACATCAATAATCAAAAGGTACTAAAATTAAAAACAATAGATGCTTGCCAAATAAATAGACTATAAATGACTAAAATAGAGATAAGCTAATTAGTACTAGTGCTAGATGACTAGGGTCTACTTAAAAAAATCAAGTAGATATCTATGTAGGGACATAGAATATTATATTTGATTAGGGGTAGATAGGTGGAAATAGCTTGTTGGAATTTAATGCCATAGTGACCATTGGTGGTTGGGCTGACCATTGGTAGTTAAGGTAACCATCGATGGTTAGATAGACTATTGATGGTTGAGATAATCATCAATGGTTACTATGTGTAGATCTAGGTTGGTGAATGGATAATTAATGGGATCATAAATTGGAATTATAGGAGATGGGTTGGTAATGGGATACTATAAATCAAGTAATTATCTTGTATAAAGTTGATCAGGTGAATGCTTGTGGTGGTTAACCCATTGGTGGAGTCTGACATGATTTTGATAGAGTAACAATACTTGGTGATTTGATAGAGCTATGGTGGAAATTTGGATCTCTAACATAGTAGCTATTTTTTTGGATTGACGATGATGATTGACCTATAAAAAAATAATTCTAGATGCATAAGCTCTTGATAACAATTGTAGGTACTTTTCACCTCCCTGCTCCTCTCTTCTTATAGGCAAGGCAAGAGATTTTCAACAAGATGTTAACTAGGCCTTTTAATTATAAGTCACTCATGTAATGACTTGTACATGGATTAAGATGAAATATTTTAATAAAATCAAAGTTGGTGGCTTTCATGTTAAGTGGGTAAGACATTTCACCTTGATTGTCGATGTTTAATTATGAAGGGTTAAAGTGGGTAAAAGGTTTGTTAAGATAGTTTGAACAAACTAGCTATGGGTTAGGCTTGGTTAGGGTTCAAAGGGTCAAATTGGTCCCAAGGGGGTCCTAAGGAGGTCTAGGGGAATTTTTTAATTTGAAATCATGGTGTGTGTATTTTTGGTGTCTATAGATGTATTATATAAATGATCATGAGATGTGTATTAATTGTCATTTTTTGTAAGCGGGATTTATATATATTATTCTTATGGAGCTATTGTATATTATGTTAGAGTGTATCATGGTATAACATTTTTTCTTGATTATAATTCAAAATTATGATGTGGATGGTGTGGTGCCATTTATATTATATGTAAACCTATAGTGTTAAAAGTTACAAGAAGTTCTATGATGGATGATAATTTATTGGATTGAAATATATTAGGTGACTAAAAGGAAGGTTTTGATAATGGAGGATATGTTGAATCACCATTAAACAAAATATTTTTAGCTTTTGTTGTATTTTAATTTGTTTTACATGTAATCTACGATGTGTATTAGGTCTCTCACAAGGTAAGAGACATAAGGACGACACTTCTTTATTATGGACACATTTTATGCAATTATATAATTTTTATGGTATATATCTTATTTTATTAATCCCAAGTCATCCAAGTAATAAATTTTATGATCATGTTTCATTTATAACATAGAACCAAACTAAATATTCCATGGATCAACTATGAAAGGAAGAGTAATACCACCCAAGGATGTGTGTTGATCAATATCATAATTGTGCAATATCTTTATTTTCTTAAGTAAACTTTATGTACAGGACAAGATGTTTAATTAAATGATTCTAATTATCTCTACATATTACGATGTAAGTAGAATTCCAAAATAGAGCCTATGTAGATGTAAATTTATCAAGGCAATACAATCAAATGGGTGTAAATAGTATTGAATATAGTAGATGATAATCCATGATCAATATTAAAGGCATAATAGTTTAAATCCTATGCTTAATATGTGGGAAATGAGCTATAACAATGTCCCAAGGTCATATCAAAGATGTAAAGTAAACACTATAAAAAGGAGTATCAAGGATAAATTAATGAAACTACATACAAATAACTGATGAACAAAAGTGACCTAGATCCAAGATGGTAAATAGACTAAACTAAAGAAAAGAATAAATTCTAAATGGTTGATTATAGTTAAAATCTAGGAAAAGGTAGGCTATTCAAGGTCCTAAACTATTATTGTAATGGAAATAATAATCATCATATAATATACTAGCTTTTGGCATAAAGGAAACCTAGGAAAGGACAACTACGTACTAATCTAATAATAATTAGAACATATCTATCTACTAAGGGAATAGAAGGAAAGAGAATAGGGATATAAATGTTTAACGTACGTTTTATTTTTTGTGCATCAATCTCCCTCTTGGATCTAGTGTCACTTTAAAAGAAATGTTGTAGTTTAAGATCTCAAATTTCAAGGATAAACACCTAAGTGTCCTTAGTTGGGGACTTTAAAGACTAAGCGACACCTCCTTGGTTTTTCTTCTTCCTATTAAGCATCAATGACCTTGATTAATTATTGACCTTCACAAGAATAATCCTCTATCTATTAATTCCTCGTTTTACTAATTTAGGATAGAAATGTGAGTGAAATTAGAGTAGATGTGTTTTTTTTGTGTTGTTAATGATATTTATAACCTTATATATAGATATATTAAACCCTAGAAATCAACTATAACTATAAGTCGATGGTATGAATTTAGGTCCATATAGTATAATGTTATCATCCAACATAGTATTATATTTTCAATCATGAGACATTACAAAAGGCAAGGAAATATTATAACTATATCAACAATATTGATATAGTACAAGGGTAGACAAGAAAGAAAAAAATGTATCAAAAACATTTATACAATATGAAATATAGAGAGGATGAAAAATTAAGTAAAGGAGATGAACAATGAAAATGGAAAAGATACTCAAGGGAGATCAAGTTTATAGTGAT
>JARHVA010004299.1:450000-480000 GCA_037957365.1 Torreya grandis
AATACCCCAATTTACAGATAGAACAAAATAGCAAGGATCCTTGAATGCTCCATAGGTGCTTTTCCCTCTACTTACCTTGGTCTCCCTTTAGGGTCGAAAGCTCCTAACGCTTTTCTGGGAAGGTCTTATTAACAAATTCAGTAAGAAATTAGCGGAATGGAAAGGCAATCTTCTAAGCCAAGGTGGAAAGCTTATACTACTCAAAGCAAGTCTTCAAAGCATACCTATGTATGCTTTAAGTCTTTTCAAAATCCCTACTAAATTTGCAGAAGCTATTGAAAAAATTCAAAGAAACTTTCTTTGGTCAGGTACTGAGGAGAAAAGGAGAATGCCTCTTATAGCATGGGATAACATATGTAAACCTGTCAGGGAAGGTGGACTTGGTATAAGGAAAATTAGAAGTATGAACACAGCCCTCTTATCTAAACAAGGGTGGAGGGTTTATCAGGAAAAAAAAGAATGGAGTAAAATATGGAAGCACAAGTACTTATTCAAGGCTAAGTCACTCCCTGAATTCTTTTCTACTCCGGACATTTCTCATCTTTCTGCCATATGGGGGGCAGTCCAGGGAACAAAACATATTCTAGAAGAAGGAAGTTCATGGAAAGTTGGAAATGGTAAAAAGGTGAAGTTTTGGGAAGATATTTGGTTAAAAGGAAAACCTTTACAAGAAGAAATCCAAGATAAAGATGTTATAGAAAGATGGAAACAAAGAGTGGGAATTATGGTTTATCATTACTAGCAGAACAACTCTTGGGTTAACCTAATTGACTATGATCAAGATCTCAAGGAAATTCAATTATCCCTAAATGCTATATCTCTATATCCTAACCTTGAAGATAAAATTGTTTGGCATAAAGAGCCAAGCAGACAATTTAAAGTCTCTTCCATTTTCACCTCTAAGGGAAATGGCAGCAATCTGTTTTGGACGAGAGCCTGGATTAAGGGGCTCATCCCTAAAATCAAATTCTTTTTCTCGACCCTTCTCCAAAACAAAATATTGACTTTGGATAATTTACAGAAACGCGGAATTAATATTGTCAACAAGTGTATTCTATGTAAAAAAAACCTTGAAGATAGAGATCATCTGTTCGTGAATTGTTCCTTCACTCAGCTAGTTTGGTAGGAGATTCTCAATTTGTGGGGTATTACATGGATTCACCACAAAAATGTGGAATTATCTTTCAAAAGCTAGTACTGCCCCTCAAAGAATCCTGAAGTTCTTTTTTTATGAAAACTTACTCTTCCCCATATTTGGTGGGGAATATGGAAGGAAAGAAATAACCAAATCTTTAGAAATAAAGAACTTCCTAGATGGGTGGTAGGATAGAACATCATAAGAGCTTTAAAGGAGAATTTATTATCACAAAAGAATCCAAGCTCAACTCTGCAAGTGGATAATCCCTTGAGGATAGATAATTCTATTGGTAAACATAATAATCCCAGAGTAGGAGTTACTTGGAATGTTCCCCCTTAAGGATGGATTAAAGGAAACTTTGATGGTGCGGCCAAAGGGAACCCGGGGAATGCAATTTGTGGTGGAGTTTTGAGAAACCATTTGGGAAAGGTAATTGATGTTGTAGCTATCCCTATTGTAAAATCAAATTGTCACATTGCCGAAGCTACTGCTGCCCTTCAAACTCTCAAAATTGCTGTGGATTCGGGATATCCCAAATTGTGGCTTGAAGGAGACTCCTTGAATATTATAAATATTCTTAACAATATAAATACTGTGTCTTGGACCATAGAGAATAAGGTAATGGAGATGAAAACTTTAATTAAAAAATTTGAAGAAGTGATCATAACCCACACCTATCGTGAAGCCAATGGTGTTGCAGATTGGCTAGCTAATTGTCCAGTCCGAACTGGTCAAACAGTGAGGTGGCATGAAACATTAGTAAAGAATGTGGATTTTAGGGTGCTCATTCTTCATGATGCAACCCATGCAAAGGAAGGAAAGATTGAAGTGTATAATAAATAATATTAGTAGGAGTGGCAGTGTGGGGAAAGGACAACAATCATTAAAGAGTAAGGCCCTCAAGAGAGAGAAGAGGATCCTAAATAAGCACAATCAAAGCCGATTTTCCTATCAACTCGGCAACAGATGGGATTATTGCAATGACCTTAGCAATTGGGGTTTTAATAAAATGAATATGGCAAGTGAAAGGAAGGGAGAACCTCAGAAATAGGAACCCAAGAGCTGTTATGAATGGAAACAAAAACATGAAGTCTGGAGAATTTTGCAGAAAGGAAAAGTTACGAGCTACTTGGAAAGACTTCATGGATCGAAACTGCATATCACTATGGCTTTTATCAAAAATTGGAAGGATGAAAGGGTCACCCTGCATGGTGTCACAGTGAACTTAACAGAGGATTTTATAGCTGAGGTTACTGGGCTGCCTACCGATGGACTCAAATTCTCCAAACAGACAAGCATTTCAAATGAGGCCTTCTATAGGTTCCCCAAAATGGAAGTGGAAGAGCAGAAACTGGTCAAGAATGGGGATTTCTTTGAATTGGATTAGATCAAAGGGATATGGAGGGATGTCTTAAGCTGCATAAGGGAGTACTTCATTCTGGATGAAAGAAGTAAGCGTGTGCACAAATTCCACTTTGTCTTCCTTAACCATTTTAGGCACAAGGTTAGCTTGTCTTTTCCCTTTTATCTACGTTTCTCCTTGGTCCAAAGTTTATATGCTCATAGGAAAAAGGAAACGCGCCCTATCCATCATGAAGGCCTTATTCTATTAATCAAAGGCTACTATAAGAATAATGCTATGGTTAAGCACCCCAAACAAGGGAAAAACAAGGAGTCAGGGAGCAGAAAGAGTGAATGTGTTACTGAGAAAGGCAAAATCAAGCTCCCTGGTACTAAAAAGCAGATAGTAGAAGAAGATATGGAGCGGGAGAGTATTGATAAACCCAGTGAGGAAAACTTGGAGGAAGAAGAAGGAACTGAAAGTCAGGCTACAAACTCTAATGAGGATGAAAAATGTCCTGAGAAGAATGAAAATAATGATGTCAATACAGAGGAGGATTCTGCAAATAGAACTAAAGACACTGAGGAAAACCAGAAAGAGGCGGAGTCTGATTTTGTCCAGGATGACCCTGTTGAGGACCCAACATCAAAGAATGAAAAGGAAACTATAGGGCAGGATGATAATCAAGATATGGAAATAGAAATTCAAAATGGAATTAAAGAGTGGGAACATAAGGGTCAAGAAGATATCATTGAAGAAGACAGGAATTGTCCTAATAAAAATTCTGAGGAATGGAGGGGGAAAAAACTGAATGATGAAACACATACACCAATGAACTGGGTTAATTGCAAAGCATAGGCATCTTCTCAATTTGATTCTTGGATGTGTAGGGAGGTTATGAACCTCAAAAGGAAAGTGGAAACAATGGAAGATACCCTGAAAGAGGTATGGAACAAAATCAACAATATGGATAATCAGATAGGAGAGATCCCAGCCAAGCTCAAAGCCTATGAGAAAAACCTTCGAGAAATAATTAAGGACAATAGAATGAAAATGGAGGAAGCTACGTCCAATATTTTTGCTGCTGCTGTAAATATTGGTAAAAGAGCCAGTGAGGAGACTAAAGCTTTGGAGGGACCCAGCAAAAGAATGAGACAAAGTACTAGAAAGAAGGTAACACAAAAAGGAGCAATGTTGGTGGAAACCACTACCCAGGATATTGTTTTGAAAGAAAAAGAAATAATGAAAATGATATTGGAACTGGATGAATAATCTGGTTCCTCTTACTGGTAAAGAATCTGGTCTAGTTCTTTGTTTTCTTGTTGTCTTCCTATGTCTAAGGTGTTGCCAGATCTCTATTTATTTGGGTTTGACCGGTTGTCTTTCTGGTGGTTTCAGGTCCATTTAAAACCTATTTTTCCTACTTCTTTGTAGTAGTTTTTAGACTTTGTCTATGTTTTGGTTGCTCTATCTTTTTTCCTTGTACTAGGGTTTCAGGGCCCCTTCAAAACCTGCTTTTACCATAATCTAAAACATAATTTTTTTTACAAGGGGTCATTATTTTCAAAATTTTAGTAGAGGGGTTTGTTTTACTATTGTTTAATCTATTGTTGTACATTAATAATAACATAACCTCCTTGACCACCACTATTATAATACTCCTCATGACCACCTCTACATATATCCCATCTTACTACCACATCATGTCTTCCCCATGACCTCCTCTATCATTTTACACCAAAGTGTCACCTAGAGATTTGATGTTATTTAAATCCTATTAGTTCACTATTTTTTTAGCTACTAATTCCACCCAAGACTACACCCCCTCATTTTAGATCCTGACATCAGTTGAATTATTTTTGGATCTCAGCTTTCCTCAATTCCCATATATAGAATTATGGTCCTCAGCTTTGTATCCAAGATGAATTTATATGTAGTTTTTTAATCATTGAATGCAGATCCTAAATAAGGCATGTTAATATAAGTTTCATTTATTGATTTTAATAGTTTATTCTTTTATTCTTTTGTAGGTTTAATGAGTGACACATAGGCATCCACCATACACACTAGAGATATGAGACTAAAATTATTTTTTAAAGATGTCACACCATCCAACATAATTTACATTATTTTAGAATCTTGGCATTTAGAAACCTCTACCACCTAGTTGTATTGTCTTCTCTTAATGCTCCTAATGAAAAAATCCTTACATGTAGACTTACATTTCCATTTCCATTACATGAACATTGTTGAAACATTATCAGTGTGTATTTTTTTTTAGTATAACAACCAAACTTCCACTCATGTGCATTAAATTATGGATGGGAAGGGTGTTTTTTTTTAAACCTCTCAATTAAAGGAGGTTAAGTGTTCAAGTCACTCCCTTTCATTTCTCATGGGGTGAGGGGGGGGTGTCTACTTTTTAAGGTTGATTTTTTAATGTAAGGGGATTTTTTTTATTTAAAAAATGCAAGTAGATTATTTAATTATGAGGGGGTTGGGGTAAAAAACATGTAATTGGTGTTACAACATTTTTTGTATTTTATGTAAATATTTATAACTTTTTATTTATTTATTTATTGCCAGTAGACACTATTTTAGAAGGGATCATTTATAGGGGGCAATTATTTTTTATCAAGTTATTATTGACTTTGTTTGGTCAATTTTTATGCACTTGATACATGATTTCATAAATGATAACATTGGTGCTCTTGTGGTTTTTGTATTATAGTATTATTTTTATTTTTATTTTATTGAATACCAAAGGTTGGGTCTTACAGGGTAGGTATCCACTGCCCCACAAAAACACTTTTTTCCCTTTTCAACCTTATGTAACCCATTTTGTGCAAAAACTTCCACTATTTTTTCTCATTTATTTGGAATCCATTTAACATGATTTTTTTAACTACCTATTATTATATGATATTTACAAATTTGGACATTGTTTTTCCCCATTTTGCATGTATTTCTCATGTTAGAGTTTTTTTTCACATTACAATTTCAAAAATCCTTTGTCATTGAATTTTTCATTTATATGGGTCATTTCTCTTTCATCTCAATGCCATTTTGGGCACTATTTTTTTAAACTATATGATTTTTCAAAGTATATAAAATAATTTGGTTCTTATGTAATGAAATTTTCATTAATTTTCCTCACTTTTTATAAGTTACCTAACATGGTATCATCATTGGACCTATTAACAAACTAGTTGTCTATTTTTCACACAAGACTATGGGCCCAATTCCTTCTACATTATTGAATGTTTTGTTTACGTAGTGGGGTTTTACCACTCATTTAGAAACATTTTTTGAATATATACCCCTATTCAATAATAGCTAGTTAGTTTAATTTTCCTCTTCTACACATGTCATTTTTTATAAGACATCTTTCAAGGCCCCTTTATACATGGTTTTTTTGTATTTTTTGGAGGATAGTCATTTTCTCATTTATTTTTTTGAAACCCTTATAATCTATACAACTCCTTGTGGTGAGTTACTGATAGCATCCCCAACATATTTTTGGTGTTTTAGTTGTCGATTCATACCACTCATGTAGATTTATTCATCCATTCTACCCATTTGGCATTATGAATGGGGTGTTGTTATACTTACTTCTTTGGGTGTTGTATGTATCTCTATTAGGTATCATTGTGGTACATCTCAATATATAATTTTGAAATTTATTAAATGATTTATTATCCAACCTAGTGTAATTTTGTGATGGATTTAACCCATCCAAGACACTTTTATTTTATAATATTATACTAATGTTTTTTATTATCTTCTTGGGTATCCTTGTGGCATATCTCAATGCCTTTTTTCACTTAATTTGATTTCAATGTTATTAATTTTACAAGGGCACCTCATAAATCTTAGTGTTGGGAACCATTTAATAGGTTTAGCCTTGGTTTCATACATAATCCCTAAGTTTCACCTAAGTGGGTATGGGTGTAAATTTTTAATTACTATAGACACATAAATTTGGTCACAAGTACTTGACAATGATAAATCTTGGTATAGTATAAACCACATGACTTGTGCCCAAATATGTAACTATTACACACACACACACACACACACACACACACACACACACACACACACACACACACACACACACACACACACACACACACACACACACACACACACACACACACACACACACACACACACACACACACACACACACACCCACACGCACGCACACACGCACACACGCACACACGCGCACACACACACACACACACACACACACACACACACACACACACACACACACACACACACACACACACACACACACACACACACATGTACACACGCACAAATGCACACACGTATGCATGCACATAAGTTTGAACCTTTATTTATCATCATTTATATATATATATATATATATATATATATATATATATATATATATATATATATATATATATATATATATATATATATATATAAGTCTCAAACTTAAATTTTCAATTTTTTTAACATCATGTTGATATTATCTCTAATGAAGGAAAATTATCTTTGATCTTTTTGTAAAAATCTAACCTAGGAAAATAGGAGCATGGTAGCTACATCACGTGTCCAATAATGACTAGTTTTTAAATTTTAAATAAATATTTTAGTTCTTCATACATGTTTCATAAGGTCAATTAAAGTAAATTATCAAAGGTTCACCTATAAATAAATATAAAATTTCATTCATTATCCCCATTTTTTATTCACTTGGTTGAATCTTTCACACTACTACACATTGAGAAAATCTACACTATTCTTTTAAAATTCAAGATAATTCACAAGGAGCAACCCTAAAACAAGTTTAGATCATCACAAATCAAGTAAAGAGATATCATTTTAAATTATAAAATCCATATTTCTATCTACATACATATTTTAAAGTAACATACTTACACATTCACTTTAGGTGGAAAACTACGTGGGCTTGATTTCTCTCATTTAAGTATTGGATACATAAGTAGTGGTAAATCATCAAAGGGTGATTGTGATCAACTCATCCCATTAAACTTTCTAATTTTTTGTAGGTTTTAAATATATTAAATTTACCTTAGGGTTTCAAATAAAAAATATTTAAAACAATAAATTATGTACAACACAATCTAATTGTGATATATCAACTTGCTCAGTAGACATGAGCACAAAAGGTGCAATAACTAGATTTTTATGACAATCAACCGAGATAAGTTTTTGGTCAACAAAATCAATTTTAATAATTTTATATTTGAATATAATAATAATTTATATTAATATAATTTTATTCTACCTTTAATATTTCACAATAAAAATCTTCTTTTCTTTATCATTTTCTAATAGCTATTAATTACAGTCAACTAGGACAAGTATATGGTCTATAAACTTGAATAACCTATGTTTTTATTTACTTAAAATGTACTTATCCATAATAAAATTATGATATTTTTATTAATTTTTATCATTCATAATCATATATTTTTATTATTTACTCTTTTCAAACACTTAGAACAATCAACAAAAATCATTGTGTGAGCTAAGTTGTTTTCTTCCCAGTATTTTCTTAAAATAATAACTTACTATATTTAGCAATCATGAAATTTAGAATTCTTAATTACTATACATATTTATCATTATAAATACTATCATTTTACACATATTATCATCATTTCATTTTTTAATATCAAAATAAGGTAAAAATTACATCTTGAGCTTACTTAAATAGTAAGAAATTATCCTATGATTTTTTATTTTCCTGTTTGTAATAATCTTGTTAATAAATGTAACTTACACTAAAGTCAAATTTACACACCCACATATAAAATTTAAATAAATTATAAGACACAAAACAACATGGTTTATATTCAACCACATGTATTTATACACCACTTACATTTATGAGGCCTTTCAAGGTATATAAAAGTAACACTCTCCCTCACTTTCAAAAATGAATGTAAAAGAGAAAGTGAGAGATTTTGGTATTTATGGCATGGATTTTTTGTAATAAAATAATAGTGATGTATTTTTATATGTATTTTGTGTCTCTTTCTATCTATATTTTATTTTTAAATTAGGATATGTTTAGGATATAAGTGTTTGATCTTAGCTAGTCCAAAATTATGAGAAATAAACATAAGAGGGAGTGTCTATATAAAAATACCAAATAACCACAAGGGAAATATTGGTGAGATAAAAAGGGTAGGTGTAAAACATAGTGAAATTGATCCTAAATGAAAAAAGGAATAGGATGGGAATTTATGAGGAGATTCTAGTTGATTCCCTAAAGTCTTACCTTGTAACTCATAAATATGTAAAAATGAAAAGATACTAAAAAACCAAGAGTAGGTGGTAAGGATAATTATAAGAAACATGGAGGTGTATAAATCAAGGATAAGTTATAAGATAAAAGGTTAGAATAAAACCTAAAATAAAGTATTAGCATATACAACAGATACTAACTATGTACAAGAAAATATAGAGTCTAAAAAGAACACATGTTAAACAAATATTTAGATGATGAATTAAATATTTCTTGAATTTTATGTTGTTTTTATTTAATGTGTGTCATATACTTGATAATTTTCTCATTTTTATGGTGGTATGTTCACAAGTTTGAAGAAGAATGAGGATGCACATCATCATATTTATAAATAGTATGCATGAAGGTGAGGATGGGCATTAAAATGTGGGCCAAAGTGTAAAATAGGAGAATTATTGGAATTTTAATATACCCTAACATATGAATGAATATAAATATGTGTATTAAATAAGCCCTAACATGTAAGGTATAGTAATATTTAATTTAATTTTGTGATTAATATTAACCTTAAGATCTTCATATTGATTACCTTTATGATCATATTCTTGTAGATTTGTCTTAGGTCAAGGAATTATGGAATATAGAATAAAATTTTGATCTTTACAAGGTGATTCTAAAAAAATTGATATGGTATCAATCATGTTGATATAGTTTAGTTTCACTATATTTGTTTTTAGTGTATCATCACATTTATATAAGTTGAATATTATTATATCTACCATGCCAATATAGTTTAAGATGACATCGATATTATAATTATTACAATGATGTGTAGATAAAGGTTTTAAGATTATAACATCACTTTATATTTTTTGGAAAATTCAAGTTGTTAATATAGGAAGCATTTTTAATATTGTATCGACATTTTTATGTTTTTACTAATACAATTGATAAAAAATATATTTATAACTATATAAACACATTTTAGGTCATGGTTGATGCAAGAGTTTTGGATAGGAAGGTGATTTAGAACTATATCAGTAATTTTGATACATTTTTCATTATCTAATTTTTTATATTTTGTTGTTTTAATTGGGGTTATAGCTAAAGTTAGACCTGTCAGATAGGCATGAATAATTATGTAAATTTTATGATGTTTTTCTAGTTAGTTTAACTTAAGAGGTTTAGAATTGATGAATGATACAAAATGCATCATATTTTTCATGTTAATTAAATTTTCCTCATCATTGGAGGAGTGAGAATTAATCATGTTCTAGAAGAAATTGGTAGGGTTTTTTAGATTTGAAGGGTTTTGAGTTTGATTGTTGGAGATTGGACTTCAAACTATTTAAGATATTATTTATAACATTTTTGTGTGATAACTTCATGGTTTAAGTTTTCACCTAAAAAAGATAAAATAAAATATTTGAATGTCATGACAACTATATTATAATGACCTATACTAATGTGCCACCAATAAAAATTATTAAGATTTTATTATGGTGGAAGAGGTTTCAAAGGGTCAAATCTAATGTGTCAAGAAGGTGACATCTTTCCATTTAGTTCTTAGAGAATCAAGCAAGGGTGGTAAGGATTTTTATTATTTGAAATTTATACTCTCAATAATTATCATAAGGACGTTTGGTTTGAGATGTGTTAACACTAATTTCATTGGTTTATGTTTGAAATTAGTAGCATTTTGAGATGATTCGAATTGGATCATAAAGAAAAAATATGTGTTTGATTGATCAAAGGCCACTTCTAAAGTATTATGGGATAATATCCTAAATTTAAATTTAATATGGGACTTTAGAGTGTCACTAAAAATCTTGAAGATATTATCCAAGTTATGCATTAATAACTTTCACCGCTTGATGAAATCATGAGTAGACTCCATAAGTGACTGTTTAGCATTAATGAACTTTCTAAGGTTATTTTCAAGAAGTTTTTTATGTTATTATTTATTAATGTGTTTTTAAATTTCACCAAAGACCTCAATGGATTTTGTTCTCTTATTTTAGGTTTTATGAGGTAAATCTAGGGCACAAGCTATAATTTTCTACTCTATAATGTAGCTTGTGGGAATAATCTCCAAGAATAATGTAGATGTTATCATGAAATATTTAAACCTATATCTAAATGATTCATCATGTCTATATATCTTTATTTATCCACTATTGTATATGTTGATAATTTATACTACATAAATATAAAGGTGGGTAAAATAAAATAAAATACAAAAGAGAGAGGGTAGGATAGCTAACAAATTTCTTATATTCAGTGAGGATGTCACTATTTTAGGAATACTCCATGGGTCTAACTAGAGTAACATTTGTGTATCTAGTTCTATTTTGGCTCAAATTATATTAAACATGATAAAGAGTCCAAGGAAATTCCGTAAAGGGAATGATCCCTACAAAATTATATCAAAGATAAATAGCTAAGTAAATTATTAATATAACACATCTATAAATGACTATTTTTATAGAAAAGATAAGCTAAAAATTTAACAAAGTTAGCAAATGGATAACATTAATTAAACTCATATGTGAAAATACATACTCATATCATATTTCATAAAATCATTCAACATCTACCACATTATACTGAGAATTGGAGGGTAGATCCTAAAATATTACAAAGATTATTTCAAATTTCTATCTTAAAATTTATATATTAAGAAAATGACTCATTTATAATCCTTTTAAGGTACATTTATAGATTTTAAATCTCTTTCTTACTTATTACATGAAGTCAAAATTAATTACACTCATAAGTGTGTTCAAAAATTACAAATTAGGAGTGGGATTGTGAGATCAGAATCAAATAATTTTCCCTCACTAGAGCCACTTAGAGACATGATTCAATTTGGATCTATTGTGGGTGACTACCAAGAAATTTTAGATATTTTATCATCTTCTAAACTTGTTATGTGGTGTATATTGGGTAATTACATATTTAGATAAAGATGAATTTATTAACTTATTGTTATGTGACAACATGAATTACCATAGAGGAAAGGAGGTCTATGGGATGGCACATAATTTCATGAAGGAGATAAGAATAATATCTCATGTTATGGAGAAGGTTTCATGTCATAGGGTAATGGAGTGTTACGAGGAAGACACAAACAAATCCAAATGACACAAGGAATAAATTCTAATAAGGGATATGAAGGAACTTCAAATTTACTTAAAGACTTGAGATACTGTAAAGAATCATATGATCTATGGAGAAGGTGAAAATGTTGTGGAGGTGTTCAGGGAGGTCCACAAAAAAAATTAATTATTATGAGGAGATGGGAGTGTTTTTAGGGGATTTAAAATTCCATGGGTAGTTACAACTACTATGAATTAACTAAAATGTATTGTGGATGACACAAGAAGATACAAGTGAATATCATGTTTCTTTCATAGTGAATAAAAAAGGGTTAGCACTTGTATGAGAAATTCAAAATGATCCATGATGAAGCTATATCCTTAAAAAAGAGATGTGGAGCTCTAAGGTCAAATCGTTTGATATTTAGCTAAGTTTCATGATAATCTGGGGTATTTTCACATGGTGATTCATATATATAGTGACTAGGTTTAGGTTGGTGATCATGCCTAGAAAGCTACTAATCTCATATATTTCCTATAAACATAGCTCAAATTTTATATTTTAGCCAATAGCCTTAAAACCAAATTCCAATCTTATTAAGATAATTTAAATTAAAATACCAAACTAAAACCTTTGCAAGATAATCAATAAATTAGCACATGGTGTATGGTTATACAAGGATCCCAATTCATAAAAGGAAAATAGGGTGCAGTGGCCACAAAAATGGCTAGTTTTGTGGGGAAAGTGTTGTTAATGGCTTAGCATCAAGAACCTTTGGTTTTATTTTAGGTTAAAAATAGACCATGATAGGTAATTTAATATTTTTAAAGAAGGATGGGATATTTGGGTGAGTCTCAACATGTACCATACTAAATTTAAATACATCTAAGGATTCATGTAACCTTTCCTTTGATTTTTTTTGATACCATATGTGAATTATCTTCATGGCTTAGACTTTATGAAAGTAATTTCATATATTTATTCATTGGATGATGGGGGAAGGCTTGGGAATTACTCTACTACTATACATGTGTATATAGCCTTGATAGAGATACCTTTGGATTTGCTCAATGGCTTGATCCATTACCAACAATGCTAGAAAACCTAAAATGGAGGTTACTTGAATCAACCTTTCGTAGGAGATGTTAGGACTTGTTCCAAAGTCTTAACATTAGGTTAGATTTTTGGTAGGTAATAAATAATTATTTTAAATGGGCCATGCATATTTTAGTAAAGACAGCCCCATAAAATAAACTTAGTTTAATTTTAGGTAGTTTTAATGTTTTATATTTATTAATTAGAACTACCTTACGGGTTGTTTTCTCATATTTAGTTGGTTATAGGATTAGTTGTTTTTACCGGTCATTAGTAAAAACTATATAAATCCATGTTTGCATTGTAAAATGGTTAACAGAGTAAAGGAACCCTTATGTACTTGATTTTTTAAATTTAATAAAATACTTGTGCACTCACACTAAGTGGGGACAAGGTTCAACCTATTTGGTTCATGGAGTTATCAGTGGTATCATAGCATGTTAATTTTGGGAGCTTGGTGAATTTGAAGAAAGGCAAGGTGAAAATTCAAATTCACATGATATCATTTTGGCATGCAATAAGGTATGCCATATAAAATGAAAAATTTTATTGGTTTAAATGTTTGAAAAATTATTAAATTATTTTAATTTTTCAAATATTTTTTTCATTTAGACCTATATATTTTCCATATACCACAGTCTGGTCATTTTTGGCCATTTAATACTCCATTTTCTTGTGTTCAAACTCCAAATTTGGCATAAAAATGAATTTTTAGCATTTAAATGTTATTAAATTCATTTTTTTCAAAAACAATATTTGTATGGCTTATTTATTTGAGAAAAACCTTTGTAATGTTTATTCATTGCTGCCATTATTGATTCATCTCATTCTCAAGCCTCTTAATAGCTAAAACACCTACAAATATTATTAAAACCCCTATTTTTCCATTCTAATTGAAAAATTTGGAAAAAATTGAGTTATATGGCCTGTTGTATGACCTTCCAATGCCCTGAGTTCATTTTGAAGCTATTCTCTACAAAAAAGACCTTAACAATATGCCAAAACTCAGTCAAAAACAATTTTATCCTCCTTGTATAGATTTATACGGCCTGTAGGAGAGAGAGCAAGTGGAGAGAAACTTCCAGGAGTAGCCATGGCATGCCAAGGAAGAATGGCACAGGTATAATACTTAGGAAATTGTTTCTTGTTGTTTCTAAAGTTTGCATTTATTAAATTTGTTGTGACTGGGTCCCATGGGAGGAAGCTTGGAAGAGAAGGCTATAAAATGGAAAAAAAATGAATTTATTTACTCACATGTATTTTTTTTAATTTTCCCTCATACATAAAATCTGGTATAAGTAGAAATTTTTGAGTGTAATGTTTTGAAAATGCTCTTACAGCAATTGGTTAAGCTTATTTTGTAAGAAGTTTGCAAAGGAGGAGGTCAAGGGTTCAAATCCCTTCTTTTTGGAGAAATTTCTTTTTGCTTTAGAATATGATTTTTTGAAAATGGAATATTCCCTTTTAAATTTGAATATTGTAAAACACATACTTATTGTGTTGTGTTATTTTAAAATTTGAAAAAGGGGGAATTCAATCATATTTCTTTTACATTGTTGTGGTGATATAAGGGTTTAATTGGTGAAATAAGGCTGTAATTTGGCAAAATAAGGGTGTAATTATTGATTTTTGGTCAGGTTAAGTGCAAAACCCATCAAAAATACTTGTTTTTTCTTTTATGTTCTATGTGGAGGTTAAGTGCAAAACCCCTTAGAAGTAGTGTCTTATGCAGTGAGTGTGATATTTGTTTCATTTCTTTTGCATTTTGTCACACTTTTCTCTACTACACTTTCTTTCATTTCAAAATGTCAAAGATTTGAAATTTGCTTTTAGATGGTGATAGATTAACAATTTCTAATTATTCAGATTGGAAACGATTGATGGAGGCTTCACTAGTTTTTAATGAGTTATGAGATATTGTTAAGAATGAAAATCCCATATTGCCAACAGAGCAAGATAAATTAGTAGATTCAATTTTCATGATTCTAAGGCCTTATCTTTCATTAAATTTTGTTGTACTTGTGATACTTATGTTCATATTGAAAATTCTCCTCATACTTACATTGTATGGAAAACATTGTCAGATTTGTATGATAAGAAACCTAAGCATAAGACGATAGATATTAATATGCAATTGTTTAATTTTTCATTATATGAAGATGGGGATATGGGAGAATATATGTCTAAGTTGAAAAATATCACTATTTAGTACACTAATGTTGGTTTTGGAAAACTAGATGATGACCTCATAGTCACTACTACTTTGAAAGGACTACTAGGGTCTTATAGGAATTTTGTTGAAATGTTGCATGTCTCTGACAAGAATACATGCATCACCTTTGATAATTTGGCTAAGTTTCTCATCCAACATGACCTCTCTCTACCCAATAAATCCAAGAAAACTAAATAAGCCCATGTTTTAGAGTCAAAGCCTAGTTCATCTTCTTTTGGGCATCAAAACAATAGAGGAAATAGTTATAGAGGGAGTCAAGGTTACAAAGGAGGTAGATATCAAAATAGAGGTAGGGGTCATTCAAATAATCAACAATCTAACCAATCATATTCACATGATTCAAGTGATCAAGGACATGGTCACAACTCATATAGGGGCAGAGGCCGAGGTAGATCATACATTCAGTGTCATAGATGTAGAAAATTTGGTCACATTGCCTCATAATGTAGGATTACTTTTGATAAAATTTAGAGGCCACAAAAATTGACTAAGTCTAACTCAGCTTAGTATGCTGATCATGACTATGATGAATCTAGTAATGCTGCCCATGAATCTACATTCACTACTTTGGGGCACATTGATTATATTGAGTATGAGGCTAGAGATGAGCTCATAGATGTATGGGTTTTAGACACAGGAGCAACCAAACATATGACATTTAGGAGAGATTTCTTTTGGTCTTATAAAAAATATTCTCTCTCTCTAGTTGCCTTAGTAGATAAGTCTATGCAGACACCACTAGGACTTGGATCTATTCAGATTCTTCTTCCTAATGGGTCTATAAAATACTTGGAGGATGTTTGGTATGTTCCCACATTAAAGAAACGCTTACTTTCTTTGGTAACTATTCGAAAGAAAGGTTATTTAATTGTGCTTCAAAATGGGCTCATTTACATCAATTCAATGAAGGATGATTATAAAATAATGTATATAAGATATGAAGATAGAAACTTGGTTAGATTGAATTGTAAGGTGTTTCCTCCCAATATAGAACTTGTGGTAGTTGTTAACACAGGTATAGGTACTATGTATACACAACATTTATGGCATCTCCGCTATGGACATTTGAATATCCACTCTTTAGTGGATTTGTAGAGATATGGTATGGTGAATGGGTTGCCCACTTTTTGGAAAGATAGTATTCTTTGTGAGTCATGAGTTTTGGGCAAACAAAATTGGGAAAATATTCCTAAATAGTCATCTTGGAGAGCTAACAGATGTTTACAATTAGTTCATAGTGATGTATATGACATGAAAAAGTCATATATTGGTGGGTGTAGATAGTTTGTCTTGTTTATTGATGACTTTTATAGGATGACTTGGGTATTCTTTATGAAAAACAAATCTGAAGTTTATGCTAAGTTTGTTGATTGGTTACACTTAGTTGAAAAAGAAATAGGTTCACATTTGGCCACTCTTCATTTAGATGATGGAGGTGAGTATACCTCTAATGAATTTTTAGATTATTATCGAGAACATGGCATTCATCAACAATATAGTAATGCTTATACTCCACAACAAAATGGAGTATCTGAACAGATGAATAGAACTTTAGAGGGCACAACATGTGCCATGTTGCACTATAAATAGCTTGATGATAAGTTTTGGGCCGAAGCCATTGGTACTGCAGTGTATTTGAGAAATAGGTCCCCCACAGTAGCACTTTTGGGACAAACTCCATATGAGGCATGGTATGGAATTAAACCAAAAGTTAAACACTTGAAAGTGTTTGGATGTCTTTGTTTTTCTTTGGTTCCTATTAAACACATAACTAAGTTGGAACCACGAAGTCAAAAATGCATCTTTCTTGGTTAATTTGAAGATAAAAATGGGTTTTGTTTGCTTGTATAGGATTCAAGAAAATTCATAGTGAGTCGAGATCTAATATTTGATGAGTTTTGGACTATGAACACTACAGATATTGATTCTCAACTTGATAGATTAGAGAGGAAAAACACAAAATGAGATAAGGGTTTGAATAATGGGGATAACTCTTCAAATTTATGGTATGAAACTTAAATTCCTTCACTCTCCTCTCCTTCATCTACAAGTTCACAGGTTGATGACTTAGAAATTGTTGAAAATTCTCTAAGTCCCCCTTTGCATGATGCACATGATGAGAATTCTGGAGTCCCTAATTTGAATAATTTGTCTAAGTATCCAAAATGGGCTCAAGGTACTTTTTCTGACATGATAACAAATGAAGTTAGTTTAATAGGGCCCAATAATTTTTGTAAATAGGTAAACTATGCTATGGTTATTACTACTTATACTGAGCCATCCACTTTTGAGGAGGCATCTACTGAACATGTTTGGCAATAGGAAATGAAATGTGAGTATGATTTCATACTTAGAAATAATACATGGGTTTTAGTTGATCCTCCTCCACATGTTAAACCCATCGGATGTAAATGGGTTTATAGGACTAAGTATAAATCAGATGGCTCCATTGATAAACATAAGGCATGACTTCTTGCAAAAGGATATGCACAACAAGAAGGTATTGACTATGAGGAAACATTTGCACCAACTACCAAATGGCACACTATTCATATGGTACTTTCTTTAGCAGCACAAAATAGTTGTAAAGTACATCAATTGGATGTTAAAAGTGCCTTTTTAAATGGTGATTTATAGGAAGAAGTCTATATGAAATAACCTCAGGGTTTTGAATAGGTGGGTGTTGAACACAAAGTATGTAAATTGATAAAAGATTTGTATGGGCTCAAATAGGCACCTAGGGCTTGGTATGAGAAAATGGATTCATACTTGAAATCCATTGGTTTTCATCGTAGTGAATCTAATGATACTTTCTATTTTTAAGTGCAGGGTAAGAAAATGATGATACTTGTTCTCTATGTAGATGACTTGTTTATTATAGGTAATGATGAAAAACATAACAAGTCTATGAAGAAGGAATTAAAAGATGGGTTTGAGATGACAGATCTTAGACTTCTTCACTACTATCTAGGCATAGAGGTAACTCAAAAAGAGCATAGTATTTTCATTTCACAAACTAAGTTTATTTTTGAGTTATTAGAGAGGCTTGGCATGAGTGATTTCAAACCTACCCTCACTCCCATGGAAAGTAATTTTAAATTGTCTAAGGATGATAATAGTGCCTTTTTTGGAGGCACCACATATAGACAATTGGTGGGAGGTTTGATATACTTGATGACTACTAGGCCTGATATTTCATTTTTAGTTGGAATTTTATCTAGGTTTATGCATGAGCCTAGATAAATTCATTGGCATGCAGAAAAATGAGTACTTTTTTACCTTCAAGGAATGAAAATATATGGCCTTGAATACCACTACAACAAGAACTTCAAACTTGTTGGATATTGTGATGTAGATTTTGGCAGATGTGGGGATGACAGAGTGTCAACCATAGGATACACTATGCATATGGGTTCAGCTGCCATTGCTTGGTGTTGTAAGAAGCAGGATACAGTGGCAAATTCATTAGCAAAATCAGAGTATATTATAACATGGGATGCTTCTAGAGAAATTGTTTACCTTTGTTGTATTCTTGAAGATCTTCAGGTTTCTCAATTTACTCCTACACAGTTATACACTGATAATCAAAGTGTAATCAAGATTTCCAAGAATCTAGTGTTTCATGCCAAAATAAAACATATGGATGTCAAATACCATTATCTATGAATGCTGGTGGCAAAAAAAACTCTTCATCAAATATATTGCCTAACTACTAATTAGACAGCTGATATCTTCACAAAACCCCTTGACATAATCAAATTTGAAAAATTTAGAATAATGCTTGGTATGTGTCTAAAGACCTGACTTTGGATCATGGGGGGGTTTATTAGGACTTGTTCCAAAGTCTTAACATTAGGTAAGATTTTTGTTAGGTAATAAATAATTATTGTAAATGGGGCATGCATCTTTTAGTAAAGACACCCCCATAAAATAAACTTAGTTTAATTTTAGGTAGTTTTAATGTTTTATATTTATTAATTAGAACTACCTTACGGGTTGTTTTCCCATATTTAGTTGGTTATAGGATTAGTTGTTTTTACCGGTCATTGGTAAAAACTATATAAATCCATATTTGCATTGTAAAAGGGTTAACAGAGTAAAGGCACCCTTATGTACTTGATTTTTTGAATTTAATAAAATGCTTGTGCACTTTCACTAAGCGGGGACAAGGTTTAACCTATTTGGTTCAAGGAGTTATCAAGAGATCACTTTTAATTTTATTTCTAATTTTTATATTGTCTTTTTATTTTTATTCTATTTATTTGCTCCACGAGGGTTGGGAACCAAAATAGCGAATGTTTGATAATGATTCATAAATATTTGTGTCATCAAAGACTTTTCTTTTTACTATTTTATAGCCCTCAAGACAGGTTTTAAATGTGTTCAATTGTAGTGTTATCCCTTCTTTAGTAACAAAATTATTATAAATTCACATGTTGATCCCTTAAAACAATTACTCTTCCTAGGTTTGAAAACATGAGAATTCATGCCAAGTTATTCAATGACTTAAGATAAAGTCATAAATTCTAAATCTTTGACTCTTTTACCGCATGTCCCTTACTCTCATTGGAACATTAATATTTGTGGGGTTACTTTCATGTCCCATATTATTCCATAGTACAACTAATATTTTTTATATATATTTTAATTACAATAAATTATTTAAAACTTGTGTTGTGAAAATAATAAAATTTTAATTAACTATTTATTGTGATTAATTGAAAAGGTGGATCGGTTGGTTACAAATATTCACACCCTTTATAAAAGCATTTTCACCTTTGTAACAAATAAGATCAATGTATTTTGAATTATTCACATGGAATTGTCTCCCATCATTTGTTGAAGGAGTTATTCAAAAATTAGAAGTGAGGTGAAAATAAAGTTACAGGTGTAAATTATTTCTCAATCAATGGATATATGCTTTGTGAGTTTTTTACGTCATTGAGTTTTTCCCATGTTAATCTTGTGTTTTGTAAGGTATTTATTCTCTATCTATTTATTATTTTTATTTTTTCATTATTTCATTTCTCAAATTAATTTAATAAACATGTAATTCATATTAAAAAATATATTCTTATTATTTGGATCCTCTACCATGGTACGAGATCCACATTTTGTTTGATTAGGTTCATAGGTTGTTGGCAGGCTAAATAATGTGTTTGAAAGTATTGAATATATGATATAACTATATTATATAATATCATTTAAAAACACATAATAATTCTAAAATAATAATAATATGAAATATAAATAAATGTAATATATATATATATATATATATATATATATATATATATATATATTATATTATATATTATATATTATATATTTTTTATTTGATTAGGTTAATAAAAAGGTTTTAAAATATCCCTTAATCAATACAAAATAGGAATATATTTAGGAAAAGATCAAACAAAACATACAAAGGATAAGAGCCTCAGGGGATACCAAAACAATAAGGTAATCTTGTACCAAAACTTCACTAAACCAATAGAAATATTCTACCAAACATCAATAAAAAACCTAGTACTCAACCCAACAAATACAAAATATATAAAAACTAGTAATAATTTAAGAATAAGCCTCCTTAGATTCTAAGTATTCAACCAATGATGTAAGATTGGTGGTGTCCTTTCTCTTCCTAATTTCATATTTTTTGGAGTGTCTCATGTTTCTCTTACTAAGGTCTTCAATTGAGTATTTTGCCTTACTCTTCTTAACTGGGGTGCTTTTAGTCAAAATTTTAGCTATATATTTACCCTCTTTCTTCTTTATTAAACTGGTTAAGCCTTTTGCATTCTTTTTTTGATACCTCTTCTTGGACTGAGTTGAATTGTCTTCTTTATTTTCCCTTGCACTTAGCTCTCTATCAGGAGTCTGAGTTTCCCCCTTTTACACCATATAGGCTTGGACCTTCATATTTTAGGATCATTTTAAAAATAATTAAGATCTTCAAATCTTATTTCATCTCATTACATGATTTTTGTTATTTATAAATTTTATCCTTTAGGTGTCCCCAGTCATGGGGGACTCAAATGTTTCCTTAGACTTTTCCAAATTATCCCTCCCCTTTCCTAATGCATATGTTTTAGATATTTTCTTAGTTTCCACCCTAATAGTTTTATGTTCCTTCACTTTAACCAATATAAAATTATCATTACCTTTAATATTCTTCCTGACATGAGTGTAAGTGGATCTATCTAAGGAGTCCTCCTCCTTGGACCCCTAAATTAGTTCAGTGAAAACCTCCTCCTCTTGGGACTTAGTTTCATCCTCATTACTTTATTATATATTTTCCTCCCTAGTATCAACATATATTTATTCCAAGACCTATTTCCACCATAATGGCTCTTCCATATTAAAAATTAAGAATATGGGACATTGATGTAAGATTTTAGTGGTAGGATTTGACTTTAAGGAGTTTATATATGTATGTAATTATTTAAATAGAAAGTAGGGAAAATTAATTCAATGCCCTTTAAAGTGATTAAATAAATAAAGTGAAGTGATAAAATGAATCTTAACTTACCCTCCAAAGTGATATATTTCATGATTCAGAGATAAACTTTAGGCCACCTCCCAGGAAGGTCCACTTGAAGAAATCCTTTCTACTTAGGTTCATCAAGCTCATCAGTGTTGAAGAATATTTTCATCAGATAGTCCTTGCATATTTTATATTTTAATGCCTTTGCACCTTCATATTCTATTTTAGTGACTTCACCAATGTCTTCTTTAATGATTTTCAACCTCAGACCTCTCATTCTCACATATTGCTCTTCTGAACCCTTCAAAAAATTATTAGAGATAGTAGGATCTACTCCAATAATTATAGTCATAAAACTTGTGAGGCCTCCCTTCATGATTTTTATTCCATACATAAAGGTTTTTATTTGATTCATCATAATATAACAGTTCTAGCCTATCATAATTACCTCCTACTATAAAGAGATTTTTATTCCACAAAATCTTATTGTGAATAAAACTCAAATTAACCCATAGTTTCTCAACACATGAATTGATGAAATTATTAATGACTAATTCCCTTTGATCTTTTCTCCTATGATCGATACTTATTATTATTACCTTGAAATGAGAACTATCATCATAATTGGTTAAACTAACCATTTAGGTCAAGTAATCATTAGATTGTATAGCCTCTACAAGGCTTCAACATTTATCCACATCATTACAAATGATTTTGATTACATGGTTGCGGAGGTCCTCAATTTTATACCATTGATTAAAGTAAGCACTATGGACTCCAATGTTAGCCATGTTATCCATTCTTTTGTTTCCTTCCCTATATATATGGGATATATAAACCTCATTGAATTGTATAATGAAGCTTATATCATCCTCTATTTCATTTTGGATGGACCATGAAGGTTTAGTTTTTCTATAAAAAAATGAGGATGTTCATTGAGTCCCCTTCAATTGCTAGTTTTTTAATTTTTAAGTTAGTTTCTAGTTAGAAGCCTCATAGATCCATTATGGATTCAACAACATGATTATATTTCATTCCCAAATATATTATATACACTTCCACTAGGAAACCTTAAGGGTCTCTTATGACCTTGTGTTTTATTGCTACACCTAGATTACCTTTAGCACTTCCATCAAAGTTCAAGTTTATATAATTCCTTGTCAATTTCATTCACTGACATGAGTTCTATCCAATTTTGAAAGTTGGAATTTTAGTGAAGGAAACATCTTCCAAATTGTTAAAATTATATATATGGGATCATTGGGAGTGATATTTTTATTTGGTGCAAAAGTATTCTAGTTTACTATGATTGACCTAATAGTTAATTGAGCAGTGATTTTCTAAAAAAATATTTTATTTTAAAAGTGGTAGCTGTTCCTACTCTTATAAATTCCATAAAAGAGATTGGGAGGAGTAATATACAAAAGGAATTTCAAGGGGGATTCTACTATTTTTCTAATTCTAAAGGGGAGTTAGGTTTAACCTAGAGATATTAAATTTTTACATGATGAATTCCTTGATTTTAGAGCAGAAAGAACACTCCAAAAATAATTGTTTTATCATTTACTCATGGATTTTACACAAGAAAAACATGTTGGTAATAGGAATTCCTCTCTTCACCAAGTTATCAATGATGAGGATCTTGTTCTATACTACTATCCAAAATAATAAATTAATCTTGAGAGTGAGATTTTTAATAAAAAGGTCCTTCCAATGGAATACATCTTCCTCTAGGTTAAAATTCACCAAACACCCAAATTTGACTAAAAGTTCACCACTTTGTAATCCACACAAGCTCATCCTTTTTTTGAAATAACCCAATGTGGGTATATTGAAGCTTTAGGTTAAGATCTTGTAAGTTTTATAAAATAAATTTATTCTTTTCTTCCTATTAAAGCACTTTCCAATTCCATCTCCATATTAAAACTCACAATAATCTCTAGATTTTAGACCAAAAAATTACTTGAAATTTTTTTTGAGATCTATTTAGGTGAATGTAGAAGATAAAGGGTAAGGAAATAACCAATGGTCATCCTAAAAGTTGGTATTTTACCCATCCATGATTCTTCATTTTTTTCCTTTCCTTAAGATACTTTTACAACTGGTAAGGTATTTCCATAAGAACATGCCATTGTCTAGACCTTCCTCAAACAAGAAACTATCCCCTTCATTACCTTCAAGATATTTAACATTTATAATCTTAGTCCATTGGTTATCTTCCTTAATAATTATCCACTCTTGTTTCATGATTAGGGATTGATTCATATCTTTACCATTCTCAACCCAAATCCTCCCTAACTCTTGGGGAAATAAGGTTTTTCCTAGGAGGTCAGTGTTTAAAACCTTGCCATAGGAAGATCTTTTGGATTTGATCTACTTTAATTGAATTTTTACTAGGCATGATAAAAAGTGACAAATTATGTTAGGATACTTTGATTTTAAATTTTAAGGAGTTATGATTTTCCTACCTGAGAAAGTAGTTTATCTTTCTACCCAACCCATATTTTATGGATTCTATCTATGAGGGGATTTCGTAGGTCTAATTTCATTTTCCCACTAAATAATGACATCCCTCAAAAAATTGAAGTTAGATTTTTGATATGAAAACCCATTATTTTAGACAACTTCATCTATAATCCTTTCAATGTGTTGAGGAAAAGGAGTAATATTTTGGTAAAATTGATAAATTGACCCAAAACTAGTTCATAATCTATAAGAATATTCTTAAAGGCTTTAGCTTTAGCTATTGTTGATTCACACATCAATAATGTATCATCAGCAATTTTTTGGTGATTAACTAGAGTAATTGCTGGAGTTACTTTTATACCTTTCATTAATCTTATGGATCTTGCATTTCTGAGTCTTTTTACAAGATTTTTAGTAATGATTATAAATAGGTATGGAGATAGTGGATCAAATTGTCTCATCCCTATTCGCATAATAAATAAACCTTTGAGGTGACATTAATAAAAATAAAGAACATGTGGGTTTAAATTTTGGTAGATATCAACCCCCTAAATACATTATTGAAGCCAAATATATCAAACACCCTATCAAAGACCTTCCAGGAAACCCTATCATAGTATTTGTTCATATCTAGATTAAGGACCATAGATTTTCTTATTGAATTACTCACTAAGTGAATTGACTCATGAGAAATAATGCGTTCTTCTATAATTTGTTTTCCAAAAATTAATGCATCATTTTTTTGTCTATAATCTTGTCTAGAATGATTTGGATCTACCAAATAAGAGTTTTGGTGTATATATTATAAAATTTAGTACAAATACTAATAGTCATGAATTCTTTGAGATGATTGGTTCCCACTTTATTAGGAATAAAAATTAGGAAGGTGTTAATAATATCCTTAATAATATCAATAAAAATAAGAATTAAATCACTATAACCACCACCTTTAGGTGGATTAACTTGTAAAGATACTATAATAAGAAAAGAGTAAGCTTCTTAGGCCTAGGGCTTCATCTCCTTCCATGGAGAAGAAAATATAATTGATTTATTTGTGATATAGAGGTTTGAGGATGGCCAATTTTTTTCTTGGATTACAATGTTCAGAAGGATCCATAGTATTTGGTCTTCTTTGACAAGGTCCATAGGAGAATTATTTTAAATAAGGTTCTTGAAGTACTAGATGATATGTTCAACCCTAATGGATTATTCCCTAAGAACCAATCCATCTTCCTTATCAATTTTATTAATTATATTACAATTATTATTCATAATGGATGAATGGTGGAAGAACTTAATGTTTTTATCTCCTTCTTTTACTCAAAAGTATCTTAAATTTTGTCTCTAAAATACTTCATCCTTCACTACCAAATTCTAGAAAGAACTAAGTAGTTCCTTTTCCTATATTTGGAGGAGATCATTGGGACCATTATTACTAATTTCTTATTCAATATTCTACAAATATCCATTGATGATATTCTTATAGACAAAAATATTATCAAACAATTCTCTATTCCATATTTTGATCTTTTACTTAACAAATTTAAGCTTCATAGATAGGATGTACATGACTATCCTAGATATAGAAACATTCCACCACTCTTTGAGTGAATCATCGAAATCTAGATGGTAAGTCCATATTTTTTTAATTATAAAAGGACTATTCTTATTTATCATCACTCTCCTTATTGTACATAATTAGGTTATTATTAAACCTAATTATGGATAGGGAGGTCAAAATACTACTAGATTAGATGTCCTAGATCATAAAAACTAGGAATCTATCCAATCTTGCTTGAATTAAATTCTCATAATCTTTTATTGGACCAAGTGTATGGATTTCCCATGGGTTCCACATCCAAAAACCATAATTCATTACTTAAATAGTTCATATCAATAATTTTATCATTAAATTAATTTAATCCTCCCTTTCTTCCCCCTCGAAGAGAGGGGAGAGTTGAAGTCTCTGACTACCAACTAATTCCATTTTTCACTATTATTCCTAAAATATTTTAGCTTCTTCTAAAGGATTTTATTCCTACATTTGTAATTTGGGGAATAAATATTAGATAAAACACACTACACATTGTTCATAACATTCCTAAAAAATATGGAAATGTGGTTGTCATTTTTAGTCAAGAGAATCCCGTATAAGACTTGAGGGTTCCAAAAGATTGTATGTCCTCCTACAACTCCTTTTGAACTACTTCCTATGTAGTTTATCATTGTTCTAAATTTTATTCTTCCTTTTAGAAAGGGTTTCTTCTAAAACTTTAGTTTATTATACTAATAAAATCTAGGGGTTATGATTTTTTATCAAATTTCTAACCAACCTTTATTTCTCAAGGTTTTTGATCCCCCTTACATTCCAAGAGATTATATTCATTTTTAATCTTGAGAAGAGCCTTTAAAGGGTATTTTGGTTACCCTTTTCTATGTAGTTATCTATTTATTTATTTTTAGTTTTTTGGGAAGGGTACATACTTATATTTTTTGGTTCTTCACCCAATTCTACCTTATTTACTTTTTTGGTGCTAATTTGAGTCCAATGTGCTTCTTCTTTCCTTTTTCATTATTGATCTTTATTGGTACAAGATAAATTTTAATACTCCTTTGGGATGGCCTAAAGTCTTTCATCTCTTCATGGGTTTGAACATTAAATATTAGAGATGGAAAGTTTCTCAACCTTTATTGGGTTATGGGTGAGCTCCTCCATACATGGACTTGGCCAGCTCACTTATGTGTTGTATCAAAATACCCTCTTATTTTTCACCCAAAAATATTTTGGGGAAAATTACCTTATTAGGGATGCCCTTTCCTTTTTCTTATTCTTGAATTTCCTTACTATGTTTTTTAATCTATTAGACCATTAGTAATTTCAAGCTTATTTAAGCTTTCCCTTTGAATACATTTTTATTGGAGGGGTAGATTCAAATGTGGGTTTCACAATTGGGGTTGAACTTACCTGAAGAGGATGAAATTTCTTTTCCTATACTATATTTTTGAACTAAGTTCCTTATTTGTTCTTGGGACATGTTTTTGTTGAACAACTCAGGACATTGTAAGTTTCAAAAATGTTTACATCCCTCTCATAATATATATTTTTAATACACTTCCCATATTTTTATTTAATTTTGATGGATTAGTTTAGGGGTTTTCCATCCAATATAAATATGTTGAATCCTGAAATAATCATTCTCCTTTGGGATTTTTTAACTAGGTCTATTATAGTTTGTTAACCTAGATCCTTATTAATACCTATGATAACCTCTACTTTCCAAAATTCTAATGGAATATCCAATTAATTCACCCATAATGGAATATCCTCTAGATCTAAATTATTTATATTGGCACCTACTTTTTACTTTCTTAGACTAAGGATGCTTTTACCCATAAACAAGGGTCCTCCCATCAAGACCCTGATGTAGTCCTCCATATTTTTGAAATTAATTAATAAAAAGTTTTTTCCTAGGGCCATAACTTCTAGTTGGCATTTTTTATTCCATTTTTGGTTAGTTTATTTCCTAACAGGACCAATATTAAGACTAAACCCCATTTAATCTAGACAACAAGGAATTTTCCAAATTCTTATTGGGTTTTTCAATAGTGGAGTTTAGGATGTTAATGCATACCTCATAATATTACAATTTAGGGTTCAAGATTATGTATTCCATTTTTTGGTTCAACCGATGCTTTCCCAAAACTCTAATTACCCATGACAATGGGGGTTTGGGATCATTACGTCTAAAACCCAAGGATCCCCCATGTGGGACCATTTTTTTAGTGTGGATCTTGGTATATGAGCCTTCAATCATGTGAACATGTTCCTTACACCATTTCATTGATCATAAAAGTTCATGCTCTTTATTCATTATATTTTACTGCTACATATTCTCATATTCCATTTTCCCACCCAACTCCAAATTTGAATTTTGACTCCTCTTCCTCTACTTCTCCTCCACTCCACTTATCCATGATATATATAATAAAAATATATTATATAATATACTATTAAATATATTTAATATATTAAAAATAAAAATTAGGGTAGGTATATGTTCCTTTTATTAGCTATGGTAAACCTAGCATATACTAGTAATAAAAAAAATGTGGAAACCTTTTTTTTAACATTTTATAACAAAGCTATAACAAGAAAAGAGGACCTAATAAATCTTCTTTCCTTTGGGATAAGTAATTTTGGGGGTTGATTTGGGAAAAAACCCTTTATCATGCTCAACCCAACCTTATAATAAGTTATTTAACTAGAGAATGGAAGAATTAAAAGGGAGGAAGATCAAGAACATATTGAAAGGGCCAAATAAAAGGGTGAGAGGCATGTGAATAAAGATAATGAGGCAAACTCAAAGAATAATAACAAGGAGGAGAGTAATGAGGTGCTGAGTAAATACACCAAAGGAAGCTTTAAGAAAGTTGAGGATAATGTTTGCCTATGTAAAGTCTCCATGAATGTAAACAAGAAAGGTATGCCTAAATATCTAGTAGATTACTTGTATTCTGAGGACTCCTCCATTTAATATTTGTTAGGTATTATGTGTTGTGTAATTTTAATGTTTTGGGTTTTAAAATTTTATCTAAACTTTAGTGAAAGTATGGATATTTCCTAGAAGATGTTTTCCCGTTTGTCTATTTTTTGGGGGTTACATAGTTATATCTTTTATTTAATTTTATGGTTATTTTACCCTTTTAAAAAAAATTTTTACATAAATATAATATAAAGAATTATAACTATGTTATATTGATGAGAAATAAATTTTTAATTATTTTTACATTATGTTACATTGATGGGAAAATGCAATTATATTTACACCAACTTCCATTGGTAGGAAAAAACTTTTATAATTAATTTTTCACCATGTTATATTGACATGAAATAATAATAAATATAATACAAACCTCATATAATAGTTTATTTAGAATATTTATTTTATTTTTAATTATTGTAATCAATTTAATTTTATGTGACCTCATAAGTGTATGTCATTCAAAATTATTCTAATATATTTTTTCTTTATCAAATTCAACAAAACAATAATTAAATAATTCCATCAAAGGTTTCTCAACCTTGTTCCCTCATTTTTTCCCTTACAATCACCTTCCTTTATTAGTCATTAAAATCATTTTTTTCTCTATCATAAAAAAATGATATGTATTTTATTCTAAATTCATAAACATATTCATTGGCCAATTTATCACTATCGACTAAACACAAAGTTGTGTAAAAGTATATTTACATATTTTATTTAAGAAATTATTGTGCAGTGTTATTTGAAGTCATAATAAAATGACATCTCAAATATTTAGTATAGATAAGTCACAAATGTTAAATTCAACTAACTATAACATTTACAATATCTACATCAAATATGAATTCATGGATAGAATATTATGAATTATTATTGACGATATTGAGAAACCTCTATCTAGGAGACATGTGATAAACAAAAATACAAATGTTTATCAATAGAAATATCAATAAGTTATGTTGATCATCCTAAAGAGATTTAAATATTAATTCATACTCCATGTTGATAATCAATAATATCATATAAAATCTTATAACTCCTTGAATCAATTCCTAAATACAATTGAAAATATAAGATTATCAAGCTTATTCTTGAATTCATGACAATTCATATGAAACATGATGAAAAATTTTCTAATTTTATTGCTAAAATTAAAAAAATAAAATCATAGTTAGATGGATGTAACTATAATTTAATTTAAGACATTATCTATTTTAATATTTACTTAAATGTCCATGATAAATTGTGGAACTTAATTTATATTATTAACTATAAATATCAAATAGAGTAAGACATCCCTAACCTCTCTACCCTTTCAGATCTTCTCATTCAAGAAGAACAAG